>VXBR01003881.1:526577-539077 GCA_013400215.1 Cisticola juncidis | reverse complement strand
TTTTATGGAATATGTGTAAGGGCAACACTTTTCAGTACTTTCACCAAAATTCTATCTATCTAAAATCTTAGCAACAAATCAATATAAAATACAATTAAATGTTATTAGTAACATTCTCTTTTTACTGCCTCATTATAAAGTCAAACTAATTGCAAACAAAAATACATGCCCTACAAAGAAGTTTCTTTAAGGCTAGAAAAAGCTTAGAAATTTCCAGTGGCTATGTTAGCATGAAAATCGTATCTTTGAGAATCCAGCATACTAGATACTAGAGAAACTTTTATATTTTCCACTTACACAATACATACATTAAAAAAAAAACAAAAAAAACAACTGTACTGTATTTTGCACTTTGAGTTGTTTTAAATTATATACATAAATTTTAATTTCTTCAGAATTTCATTGACATCAAAACAGAATATGTTCTATAGGATAAATATAGAAAATTATAGAAAAAATATAAAATATAAAAAAATATAGAAAAATATAGAAGTGCTGACTTATCCTAAAGGTAATTTGAAAGTAGAGTATTGAAAAAGAATTTAGTCCACCCATACATTAAATAATCTTATGAAAGCAAACATCATATATATACTGTATATATACTTAAATATATTATAAAATGTTTTTTTTATCTTTGTAGGCAGACTTAGTTTTAAGTCAGGGCACCTCCTAGCAATTGTAAATGTAGTTCAAGGTATTTGGTAATTTTCAGGTAACGTTTTTCAGTTTTCCTATCATACAAGAAAGAAACAACTCTTAATTTTGATTAGATATTTCNTTTTACAAAAGTTTTGCTTTTAGTAGCTTTGTGTTCGGATATTGATTCATTCCAATTTTATGGAATATGTGTAAGGGCAACACTTTTCAGTACTTTCACCAAAATTCTATCTATCTAAAATCTTAGCAACAAATCAATATAAAATACAATTAAATGTTATTAGTAACATTCTCTTTTTACTGCCTCATTATAAAGTCAAACTAATTGCAAACAAAAATACATGCCCTACAAAGAAGTTTCTTTAAGGCTAGAAAAAGCTTAGAAATTTCCAGTGGCTATGTTAGCATGAAAATCGTATCTTTGAGAATCCAGCATACTAGATACTAGAGAAACTTTTATATTTTCCACTTACACAATACATACATTAAAAAAAAAACAAAAAAAACAACTGTACTGTATTTTGCACTTTGAGTTGTTTTAAATTATATACATAAATTTTAATTTCTTCAGAATTTCATTGACATCAAAACAGAATATGTTCTATAGGATAAATATAGAAAATTATAGAAAAAATATAAAATATAAAAAAATATAGAAAAATATAGAAGTGCTGACTTATCCTAAAGGTAATTTGAAAGTAGAGTATTGAAAAAGAATTTAGTCCACCCATACATTAAATAATCTTATGAAAGCAAACATCATATATATACTGTATATATACTTAAATATATTATAAAATGTTTTTTTTATCTTCGTAGGCAGACTTAGTTTTAAGTCAGGGCACCTCCTAGCAATTGTAAATGTAGTTCAAGGTATTTGGTAATTTTCAGGTAACGTTTTTCAGTTTTCCTATCATACAAGAAAGAAACAACTCTTAATTTTGATTAGATATTTCAGTTCTAGATACAAATTATATTAACTAACTTATATTAACTAACTGCTAAATAGAAGAATTGTCCAGATTTTTGCAAATTTTTTTTTCTGGGGGGGTGGGAGGGGAGGTGATTGTATTTTGTTTCGGATGGTGTTTTTTGGTTTTTTTTTGTCAACACTCCACAAATGCAGCACTGCACAGCTTTCATTATTACGGTTTTGTGCTGCATGCTATAGAAAATATTTGCCCACCTCCACTGGTTTAAGTCATACTAGCAGGTTCTGTGGGAAATTTCAATAAGCAGTGTGCATAGTTCTGATCAACTCAGGCATAAACGCTTATGTAAATTTAAGTGAAAAACCTAAAAGCATAAGAAGGTAGAAAAATACACTCTTAAAATCATACATGTGATTTCAGAAGTAAATAGAATATTTAATGCCAAGGCAGTATTGTTGCACTTGCAATATCATAGTTACACATGCAACATAAGAAAATCCAGGTTACTGTTATATAGCTGGGATTATTCTAAAGGATGAGTGTAGCAAAATAAAACAATGGCTTAATTCAGCCATAAAATAAAAAAGAAACTCTTCTCTATGCAACAATAAAAAATTTCTCAACAAGAAACTGTTACTTTTTTCATTTGACATACAAAGGTTCATTAGGTTCACTACTAAACAGCTATAGTTATTCAGCAAAATCATCTGTCTAATCAGAGGAAAGATAAAGAATGACCTCCTCCTCCTTAGTCATCCACTCCCTCCTTGTCTGGACATGTCTTTGTATTTAGCATTATAAACAACATAAAAAAATATGATACATTTTGAAAAAAAACCAAAACTTTATTGTGCTGGATTAATAATATATGTTTGTCTGCTTCAGAAATAAATAAAGATATAATTTGCTAAATATCTGATTTAGAAACAGTCTATTGTTTCTTTCATTGGCAACTCTCTTAAATGGTAGTAGTTTAGGAATATATCAATAATACCCTTTCAAATACAACCCTGGCCATGGTAAATTTTTTACATATTTATATAAAAGACATCTTTTAAAAATATATGTGTATTAAATAATTAGACAGTATGCCTCTATTTTATATTAAGACAAAAACATTACATTCCAGCAAAAATTCAGTTTGAACAAAACATAAATGCATCTGTACTCATTTTACTTAAAATGTGAGCAATCCTGTTCTTGTAATGAAGAGCAACATTTGTATTATTTTGAGATATTCAGCTGTAATGCTGTTGTATTTGTGACAATTAATTTAAAATCTTAATTAAAATTTAGATAATTATTTTTAAGAGCAACCAATATTCAGGGTTTTATTTTTAGGAGTATTAATCTTGCTACCAGTTTGTGATTCGCCATCTATTGCTTTTATTCACTATACCTTTCCCTTTTTTATATATTGGAATATCAACTCTTTATGGCAAACATTGGTTGTGTTGTATAATAGCATCTAATATATTAGATAGATCACAGCAGTCTAGGTGCTGGTAGAAAAGAAATACTGTAATTTTTTTTCAGTTGAAGCCTGAAATCCATACAGTCGCTACGTTAAAAGGTATAAAATGATAGAAAAAAATCAGAAATCGAAAAATCAAATATTATCTATCTGGTTTTGTTACCTGCATCACCACCATTTAAAAAAAAGTACTTAACTACTTGTCAGGGAAATTGGACAGTGCACTTATTTTCCTTTTGCAGATAATATGTTCCGAAACTGATTTGGAAGCAGAGTGAGAAACATAACTGCTACCCAAAATAAGTGCTCTGAGCTATCCAATAAAGGTATCTTTCCCTGTGCAGTAAGATTAGGTTTCAGGGTTTGTGTGTATGCTCCTGGCTATATCCAAATTTGTGCTGCAAATAAGGAGAGGCTCTAAAGCAATTATGAACATACACCTATATATGTACAAAAATAAGTACAAATGTGTAACTTGATTTGTTCAAATGCCATAGGAAGAAAAGAAGGGAAGTAACTCAATCTATATTTCATGTCAAATAGATGTTATAGAAATTAAGGACTGCAATTATGACATTTGCTTACTTACAAAGCAAATGAATTATTACCATAGGCATCCTATTTGCATTAGCATAAGCAAGTTCAAAATCAGGCTCAAAAAGTATAATACTTCCCCCAAAAAGTCATCCAACTATAACAAATATAATAGAAACAAAGTAATTTCTCTATGAACATTTTCATTAAAATATGACCGTGTCTTTAAAAGCCATGACATAAGTCAAAGAAACCTGGGGCATAAGTTTGCTGCCCTCAGCTCCCAATGAAATCTGTAGAGATTTGATGCAACTCTGCCCTTCAGAGAAAAGGACTGGAACTTAAGGGAACTCCACCATTGTGTCCAGAGACACAATTTGAACTGCTTTTAACTTTTGCTACGTGAGTAGCTCATCTAAGTCCTAGAATCCTAAATCCTGTATCAGTTAATTCCCTGAACCTTCTCCATTTATTGACATCCCACTTGTATAAGCGCATGCTTGCATTCATGTATCACTAGTCAGAATTGCCTACAAGTCCTCTGATTTACCAAACTGAAAGTCCTGGCTCAGTTAAATGAGCAGAATCTACTGTGGAATGCCAGATGTTCAGTGATTATGCTCTGCTACTTCTCCTCCTCCCCAGTGCTGCACAGAGATAATCCGCACTGAGCAGCTATGAATGCATATGAATACATGCTAAATATTTCCATGGGAAGAAGAACCATGACCAAATCTGCACTACTACCCATGCCCTGCCTTCCCAATTCTCACTCCTACTCCTCTCACGTAAAGTCCTCCAACTACCCATAGTGAAGTTTCCACCCTTTCACTTCGCTTCTGCTTTATTTCTTTGCCCTCCTTCTCTCTGACAATATTTGGTCATTTTACATTACATTACTGTTTAAATTACATTACATCACATATCCACAGTCTCTAGCATTAGGGGTATGGCAATCACAAACTAAAACCATACATAACACCCAGCTAATACAAAGGCTATCCTGATAAATGTAGTGGAAGGATGAAAAGCAGGCTAGCTAGCAGGAATTAGCATTTGATATGGCTGTTTCACCAATTAGAGCAACTGTATGTTAAAAAGGTTGAAAAAAATGGGTTTAGGTTTCAACTTTCCCATGGTGGCATGATACATGCCCGCACTAAATAACACCAGAAGAGAAGTACTACTGATTATATAAAATAGCATCAAAACTTGGAAAAAAACTCCAAAAATTCAACAGTAGAAATATTTAAATGCATCAGCTTCTGTTTATTCCACCTCACATAAATATCTCTAAGAGATTGCACAGAGATTAATGAACCAAAGATCTTTTTTATCTATTATTCAGGTTTCCTTTTCCCTCTTTTATTTTTCAACAGTGTAATTATAACTCATTCCATGAATTTTCTGCAACAGTTGTTCTTTTCCTTCCATTAAATCTTTCATCTACTTGTCTAATGTCAGTTTATTTTTTTTTAACAGAAAAACACTTTACTGAAAAGATTCCATCTAACAAATTCATCCTAATTTGTCACAATTCTACATTTTAGTCTCTAAAGCAAATAACTGCATTTCCTTAAAACTGTAAATTGCTGCCATCTATTTCATACATTTTTCTTTTCTCTCTCTCTCTCTCGCTTTTTTTTTTTTTTTTTTCTTCCCCTGTCTTCTTGCTCATCAATTGTTTTAAAAACTCTGTCTGGCCTCTGGATTCTGTCACAAAATTTCATTCTATTTTAGCTGCTCACATGACTGCAGCCTTGGACTTGGTGAGAAGGTGTTCTGAACACACCAATTCCTGTAGAGAGCAGTCAGTGAGAAGTAAGATCACCTAGGATATTTTTGTGAGGCCAGATAAACACACTGCTACACTAGGCTTGTGATTAGTCCTGTACCACCCGTCCTAAACTGCACTGGCACTATAACAAAAATCTGGGGGAAAAATTAGAATCAACTGAAGATGTGAGAGAAGTTCTACTGAAATCAAGCAGAAAGACAACTAAGTTCATTAAAAGCAAGGTGATGCCTACATGCACTTCGAATTCACAGCCAGCCTCTGTTGTATCAGGCAACTCTGGCTACACAGCCACCAAGAACTGCAAGTTCAAGGCAGCATGAGCTACTGCAAGGTCACAAATCACCCCACAGCAGGCAGCCACGCTGGGCTGCTCTGGACACAGGTCTGTTTGTGTCAGGCTCGAGCTTGCCTCCAACAGTAGCCTCTACTTATGGCACAAACATAGCCTCAGGGAAGCTACTAGAATTTCTCTCAATATTTTCAGTATCTCCGGATTGGATTCTGGATAGGATTCATGCATATGCTGAAACATGGATTTACTTTTTCAGAGGTGTATTGAACAAATTTCTAATTGCTCAGTTCTAGATTATACATTTTGGCTTCAGAGAAAATTCTTAGAAAGAATAGAGATATCTTTTAGAGACATTTTTCTAATACTCCAGTTGAGAATAGGCGCATATCCATAAAAAGCAAAGCAGTTCTTTGTAAATTTAGCTAGATAATCATGTAAATAAACCTAGACCACAAATTGTCATCTTCCCTGACTATGTTTAAATTCTGTGAGTGTCATTCCAATTCAATTTCTCTCTTTCTGCAAAAGAACATCTAGAACTGAAATACTGTGTGAACAAGTGCAATGGATTACAGGAAGAGATTAGCTGCTACTTTATTCCTCAATATAATGCACTTTTTCTAGTCATGTTTGTGTTAATACGATTTTCTTCTCATTACAAGCAATACATATACTTGTAGTATTCCCTTCATAAACGTTGCCTGCAATTATTCCAAGATGAATATAATTTTGCTACTTCCCTATGTTGCCTCTTCGTGGTATTTTGACCTCATAATTAAGAGCTTCTTTCCAGACAATTCAAGGTTAACTTAATCTATGGAAAAAATATTACAACTCTGAGTTTTGTCTCAAGTCACACTAGATTATTACAAATATAATAAATTGACAGAGCAAATAGATATTCTAGGATGTTTGGTTTTATGTGCTGGTACACTGCAGGAGGATTTTGATACTGACACTTCTGTTTATCACAAGTGTTTATCTTTCTCCAGTTCTTAGACCTCCTCTATCAGCTGAAGTTGCATTTATCATTTCATTTTAGTCATGAAAACTATCATGCAATAGAAACTTAACTTCAACTTATATTCTTGGGAACAATTTACATCTGAAATCACAAGGCTTAGAAAGTTGGAACTAAGCAGGAGAAATATTTACTAGAGATAAGACTGCGTAAGGATGTTTTGCACAAATTGCTCTTTTGGTTTAAATCAATACTATTTTTCAATTAGCATTTGATATTAAACCTTGACTCTTTGAGGCACTTAAAAAAGTCACTCCCACTTCTTTTAGTAACTACCTAATTACAATTCTGCCCACTTTAATGTATGAACATTAAGATTTTTCTTTCATGCTTTTAACTAAAGTTGTAATTTGGAATGCAAATTTTTCACAGCAAGGAACTAGCAAATCATGTTTAAAGAAACAAGAAAAATATTCTCTGGTGCCTTCTTTAGTTACCCTTCTGTCACCAGTGTGTGTAGGCTCTAACTCATAAATAGAAAAGCTTCTTCTCTCAAGCCAAGTTCTTCTTCAGCCAAGTTGTGTACACAGAAAGAATAATTGCTAAAACAATGTTGGTTATACAGGTGGCTGATTTTATAAGATTATCTAGTCCTGAAGAAAGTATTATTAAAATTTCACACTTACATATGCACACATAAAAATTGGAGTAGTTTCATAAGTATCCCTCAAGAAAACATGATTCAAAACTGTGGGAATGGAGTAAACCAACTCCTCCATGAATTCTCTATGATACATAGTTTTAATAACATAGAGAAGAAACTTAACTTTTCTAATTTTTTCTCAGAAGCATAAAAACAACTTTCCATATTTAATGCATTAATGTTTCATGAGCTTCAAATTACATTTGCAAAGAAGTCTAATGTATTTTGAGAAGCTTCATTTATACTTTTCACTTTTTTATAATTAAAAAAAGAAAAAATGAGCTGGCTACATACTAAATTACACAACTGAAAAAATGAATAGATTTTCACTCAGTATCAGAGAATGCAGTATACATAGAAAATTAGACATCCATATTGGCTGTGCCACTGTTCATGAAACATCTTTAAAAAGATAGAGTATGAATACTCACATCTCTGTCCAGTATTGACTAAATCTTTAGTGATGGCAGAATGTTAACCCTATTCTCTATTTAAAATCACCATAGTTTCCCCTCCCCCTATCTAAAAATTCTTTTTTTTTTTTCCTCTTATATAATCTGTTGCATGGTGTTCTATGAACACCTGCCAATACTCCAGAGTCAAGGATGGGTTTCAAAAATGCATGAATATTTACACAACTATTAAGTATTGCAATTTGGGGTACTTCTAACTGAAAGAAACCATATAATGTAATTTCATTATTGGAATTGCTGAAAAAACCACTTCTCAATACAAAAAAGTTGGCATAAAATGTAGATAATATACATTATTTTAAAATCAAATATGCCTCCCTGATGGTATCACTGAAACCCCCACTGTTTTCCATTAGATAGGATGTAACTTATGAACTCATAAAACCCACTCCAGTTTCAAAAGTTAATTGGTCTTCTTGACAGACAGAGAGGCAAAGTGGGTGCATTTTTTTAATGTTTTCCCAACCAAAGATCTGTAGATGTTACTTTGGCTCCTCATAGCTATTAACTCATTGTCCAAAGAAGCACTGCACTGGTTGCTTTCCTGACCAAGCTTTAGAAGGTAAATCCATAAATGAATAGGACATTTCTGCACTCCTCAAGAGAATCCTTAGAAGACTGCATGCATGAGCTTGACAGGCATTCCCCAGCAGCAGATCAGCCATAAACTTGCTCTGAATGACATGCTGAATTTTAACTAGAAAACTTGCACTTGATGAGAAGCAATCATTGAAAGAAATCCTACAGCTAACACATATAGAGATTTGCTAAGATGTTAATAACAAATCTTGGACAGCCTATAAGCAGGCACCTAAGAACCAATTTCCCATTGACTTCCAAGAGACTGATGCTGCTTCTTTTTTTTTTTTTCTTTCTTTTTCCTTTCTTTTTTTTTTCTTTTTTTTTTTTTTTTTTTTTAATGACCAGGGACCTGCAAGCCTAAGATAAAACTAACAGTATTTTTAAATAATCCTTTAACTGCAGTATAAGTTTTCAAGATGAAGATACACTGTTAACAATTCAAAGCATCACAGCTATCAACAGTGCAGTTTCCAGTGTAAACTTGGGTAAAAATGGCTGGAATACACAATTATGTTCTTCTAAAAGAATCAATGCAGAAAATTATATGCATTCATTATGTCATTTAATTAAATTCAGAGGAAAGAACAGCCAATAGAAATATGCTAAGAGACTTGTCATTTCTCTGTCAATGACACTTTTCATTGAAACTGCCTAAAACTTGAAATGTTGGAAAAACTAAACCCCAGATATTAGAAAGACGTTGGGATCTTTATGCTTTGATATTGCTGGCCAGATCATATTATTTTATCAGCATGCTAAACTTTTTATAAATTAATTAGGATTTAAATCCAAATATGAAATAATTTTTCAGTATTACTGGTAAGAATACTGAGAATCAGTCTTTGGAAACTGCATTTTAAGATTAATCTATCTGTAGGACTGACAGAACAAAAGAAGGTGGAGTTTTGTTTTCAGAGGAACTTAGCCATGGTTGATTCCTACAAGATATGTAGCATAATAATTCAGGAACCATTTGGCAATTCAGAACAAAATTTAAGTTATCAACTTAAACAAAATTTAAGTTATCTACAGGAGACCACTCTTTTAAAAGATGTGGAATTAAGGTGAATCAGCACAATCATTTCAATTCTATAGCATGGAAAATAAGGATATATTATAATCATTAAAAAAGGGGTATTTCTTTCTTGCTCAAAGCTCTTTGAGATCCTTTTGTGAGAGGCCAAAAGAGAGAGTTTGATCATCAGCAGGAGGAACTTTATGATTACTGATATCAACAAGACTGTGATTCCCAAAGGAAACAAGTAAAGTGCTCAGAAAACATGACAGTCATTAGTCCCTTTCTTAAAATATATTGTCTATTTTATGTATTTAATATTTGCATGCTCACAAATAGCCCCCAATTTTGCTATCACACTTATCACATTCCAATCTTTTGAAATTTAAAGTAAGAATCTGTGGGATTGAAAAAATGGTTGATATTGAAATAAGGCAGTAAAAGAAAGTGTAACTAGCTGAATGTGTTTTGTCTAAATGAACACCTTTGAGTTTTCATGACCATAAAATAAAATAATGATACTAAACCCTAACATCCCCTCCTAAAATTCTGGGGTAATTATCCTGTTCTCCATAAAAGGGAAGGGGAGACACACATTAATTAAAACCCTTGTGGCAACCATATTAGTGGCTCAAGTCTATGAAAATAAAAGCATTTATTCTTGTTTTCCCCTACAGACAGTTCTTTATAGCTTAATGGTGCTTTTCACTATGAAAAAAAATAAAAAAGAAAAATGTCACAAAGCCAACGACCAAATGTTTTGCTAAAAACTATATAAATACAATTTTTCTTGAGTTTTTTCTCTGAAAAAATCCATTTTGCTTTAGATATAAACACATGATAAGATGGCAAAGCCAAATAGCTTTCAAGAGAGGAATATTTTAAACATGTTGTCCAACTAAACACAACAATTAAAAAAACCCCAAAAAACCACTGCAAACAAAACAACAAAAGACCTTCTCACCATTCCCACAGACATACAATTTAATAGAAAAGCTTCCAAAAACTAAGTGGAGCAAATCCAAACCCATCTGAATACATATCACTACTACAGATAATTTTATATGCACACACAGTACTGTACTATAAATATATACTGGTGTATAAGAATGCCTAATACTTGATTTACTTGTAAGTCGAAACAGTCCTCTTGCACTGAGTAGTGAAGAGCTAA
Source organism: Cisticola juncidis (assembly GCA_013400215.1). NCBI lineage: Eukaryota > Metazoa > Chordata > Aves > Passeriformes > Cisticolidae > Cisticola > Cisticola juncidis. The sequence goes on along the minus strand of VXBR01003881.1, from coordinate 528,479 downwards.
GAGCTTCAGATTAGGTTGAGAGTAGAGAAGCTACTTATTCAGCAGTCCCTCTTTAAATCATTTTTTTGCAATTCAGCTGACTTTAAAAACAATAAGGAAAAACAAACCCAAATGAGTCCATGTGAAAGACATGCACACCTTTGTCCTCTCTACAGACACAATGAGTGGAGCCCCCACTTCCTCCCAGGTCCATCGTGTCTTAGAATCTCCCAGCTGCAATCATGTCAAAAATAAGTCTGATGCACAGACTAAAGGAAAGAGGTCCTCGTTTCAAAATCTAGGAATAAAATCCACAGTCTGTTACAAAATTATTTCAAGGGGCTCTTCCAACCTTTCTTGGAAACCAGATTTCTGGTCTTAACAATATTAGGTAATCTAAATAATGTAAGTTTGGTCTGAGAAATATCTTCCATATCCAGTCTATATTTAGTTACACATACAGAGGTAAAAAAAAGACTGAACAGGGCATTTTTAATGGTTCATCTTGGTAAAATCTGGCACCAGTTTTGCACAAGCAATTTTACTCAAAGATCGCAAATTTAGGATAAAATAAAGATAAAATGAAAGACGAAACTTATACTATCATCAACCAATACTCTTAAAGTAAATATGGTGGAATAAAGATGATGGAGAGGGAAATCTGGCTTCTGCAAAATGCACCTGGTCTATAGAGATGAACTAACAAAATTAACAGCACCAAGGGTAATGGTTACTTTGAACCCCTGGCTTTGCAATAGATGACCAGCAGCAGAAGCTTGATCATGTCTGTATTAAGTAATCCTTAACTAATAAAAGAGAATTTTGTTCAGCTGGAACTACTCAATGAAATTCTCAGGGACACTCTCTCATAGATGTTGTTTGAAAATTGTTTTCAAATGAGAATGGGAGGACAGTTAAACAGAAAAATTTATATAACCATGACTTTTTAGGTCATGAAAAATAGTAATTACTAGAAATTTCATTACAGAAAGGACATAGTTTCCTTAGTGTGGTTTCCCCAATGGGTAGATGGATAGGTGGCCACACACAACTATTGTGCTCAGTTCTGGGCCCCTCACTTCAAGAAAGTGCATGTCCAGAGAAGGGCAACCAAGCTGGTGAAGTGTCTGGAGAGTGAATTCTGTGCAGAGCAGCAGAGGAAGCCCAGAGAAATGGAGGCTCAGGGGGAGCTTATTGCTCTCTACAGCTCCTTGACAGCGGGTTGTAGTGAGGTGGGAGGTCAGCCTCTTCTCCCAGGCAGCCGGTGACAGCACGAGAGAAAATGGCCTCAAGTTTTGCCAGGGGAAGCTCAGACTGCACATGAGAAGGAATTTTTTCACAGAAAGGGTAATTAAACATTGGAATGAACAGTCCAGGGAGGTTGGTGGAGTCACCATCTCTGGAGGTGTTCAAGAAATGACTGGATTAGTGTCAAGGTCTTGTTGACAAGGTGGTGCTGCATCATTGGTTGGACTTAATGATGTCAGAAATCTTTTCCAACCTAATTGATTTTGAGATTCTGTGACAGATTCTGTGACATCTCCAAACTTAATAAGCAATGCTACAGGACTCCATAGCTCTCTAATGCTAATAGAGTCTTCTGACAATTCAATTCAAAACCTTCCTTTCAGAGCCTAACATTATGTCTCTAAGAAGTATTAGAGAACAGAATAAGGTATAATCAAGCTGTAGGTCTCAGGAAATATATCATTAACTGCAACTAAGCTGTAGTTGGCTGGCTTGGAATTTAACATTTACCCCAGCTGATTCATATATTTAGTTTATAAGTATCTCTACTTCTTGGTTAACTCTTGTAAATTTGTAGTTATATGTGTTTAACCAAGATAGCCACAAGGCAACCACAAGTAACTACTGCTGTACAAATAGAACAAAACCAAACCAAACCAAACCAAACCAAACCAA
>VXBR01003881.1:485783-526558 GCA_013400215.1 Cisticola juncidis | reverse complement strand
CATCCCACACACCCACCCACCCAACCAAAAACCAAAAACAACCTGGAATAAGAGGAAACAAGACTGAAGTTACCAACTATTTGACTTAGCAGAAGCAAAATTTGGATAGGTGCTAACTTAGGTCAGTTATCAAAGTCAGCTTATATAAAATCCCTATAATTACAAGAGACAGGTGAAGGAACAATTGACTCCTCCTTGTTAAATGTGAAGACCCTGGATTTAGATCATACATATGTAGCTCAGTAGGAAAACTGTTTATATTTATTGTTAAATCACAGATTTGCAAACCATATTGTTTCCATACATCTGTGCTCTGAGTTATATTTCTCATACAGTGAGACACAAATTTCATTAAGGAAAACTATCTATAGACTAGCAATAGGCACAGGCAATACTTGAATATAGATAACTTGCACCTATTAATAATTTTGCGTAGATAATAAGCTCACACAAATGTTCATGTAGGAAAAGAAATTATTCCTTATGCAAACTAAGGGTGTGGGGTGCAAATATGGCTGTATTTATACATTTATATTGCACATTTTTATACCTGTATTACAAATGTGTAATACTATGTGTGCATTAACATGGAAAAATACTTTACACAGAGTAAATTTGAAGGCAGCATCTGAATAAATTTGATTCAAATACCTCTTTTTAAAGACACAGTGAAAAAAAAATTTGCATTTAACTCTTGCCCTGATCTAAACTCCTATGCACACTACATACACATTCTTCTCTTTCAACAGCTGACAATTTTTTTATTTTTAGAGAAGAGATTGAAAAATATGAAAAGAAAAAGAGGAAAAAAAGGAAGACCTGTCTCAAAAATGAGATGAAGGTGAGGAAATGAATAGATTTACCAACCCTTTTTGATTTTACAATACATTTGTCCCTTTTTCCTATTTAAAAAATATTCACTGTGATCCTTGTAGCAGTAAAGATTCTTTTTAGATAGTGTTCCATAAATGCATTATAAATTATTCTAATCTCACTTAGATTTAGATTTCAAAACATAACTTTCAGCCTATCAAAGTTGCAGTCTCCTCCTTCTCTTACCCTGATTCACCTGTGTTCCTATTAATGTAAGGTAGGCACAATTTTCAGTTTACTTTGAAATTGGATGCAGTAAAGACAACCATTAGAGTACACACACACATTGTATACAGCCAACCAGCCTTTTCTGTGACTGATAATGTAATGTGTATCATTTATTATCTAATTATTTATGACATAATTAAAGCAAAAATTTCTATAAAACAGCCACTTTATTGCTGGCATACAAGTGAAATACAACCTGTGAAGTGTCTTTAACAAACGACTGTTATTTCCTTCTGTTTCCAGAAGAACATGATGATACTGGTTCTAGGCTATATTTATAGCTGGTTTATTAATTTTTTTAAAATTATTCTTATGAATAAATATTCTGCAAGGAAGTGATTATCTTTTGAGTTCATTTCTCTTTTTCGGAATCACTTAATTATACATGAGTGCAGGTCTGCAAATCTTAAGGTGTTGTATTTTGGTTCAGTGCTTTTTACTATAGAATGCCATGACTCATAGTCTAATCTATTTCATAAACCAGCTTAATTCCATAACTGTAACACTTTAAAAGAGCCCACATGGAGACTGCATTTCAGTATCTCATGGATAGGGGGCAGCTGTTAATTTATTATCACAATTACTGCAATTACTATTAAGAGAATAAAGTCATTCAATTCTCACTGCATTTATAAGTTTGTTAAGTTAATAAAGATAGTCATAAAAAGCTGAGAAGCATTGAGATCATGTACTATGCTACTTAGAAACATGGAAAAAGAATTTACACCACAGTGGAAGTGCAGGATTCCACAAAGTTTTAAGAAATAAAAATCTCAACCGTATTTTTCTAAGCAAATCCAAATCACAGGTAGTAAGTTCACTTGAATGAGTAATTTACCATGTAGAAGTGCATTATTGTCTGATAATGTAAGGGGGCGGGGCAAATAGTCCAGCAAGTCTTTGATTTTGCTCTAAGGCTGCACTCAGTGAGGTGCCATTTGAGAAGCAGGGGACAACAGAAGATGAAAGAGACAGCAAACCCTCTGTACCCCCACACTAGTACTCTGCAAGGCTGCAAAGATTTAAATGTAAATCACTGGCAGGTAACAGACCAGTGAACCCTTAGATTTAGAGTCAATAGTCCCATTGATCCACTATTTGCAAAATACACCTCTTAATATCTGCTGTTACTTGCAGGAGGTCCAATTTGCTTTCATGGAAAAAAAAAAACCAAAACAATTAATTAACCAACCAAGCAACCCAACCCAACCAACCCAACCCAAAACCAACAAATGTGAAAATATCTACAAGCTAAAAAATCCAAAAACTAGAGGAATAAGATACAGTTACACATTGTTTTGATACAAACTATCTGAAATGCCCTAGGGTACAATGCTTCACGCAAAGGTCTCCACAGGTGCAGCTAACCTCTGGAAAAGGAAAAACCTCCTGCTTTTATTTCCTAGAGTGCAACAGGTCAACCTGCTTCTATGAACTGTATACAAAGAACACTCCTTTTTCACACAGATCAGGCAGAGACCTACTATAATTGGTGGGTTTGTCTCACACCTATGACTTCTCACCACCTGATGAATTCTCAAAGCACGCACAAGGCATGCATCTAGCACCTAGAAAAATGCATCTAGCTTTCCACCTATAGCAAAGTGTGGTGCTGCACTATACCTACAAGCAGCTTGTGAAAATGGAAATATTTCAGGTAGCACGAAAAACCCAGTTAACAAGCAGGAACTTCTAGGGCCAAGCCTAATCATGCCTCTTTCAACACTTGACAGAAAAACATGGAATTGCCTTTTCTACCTTACAGTCTGCTGTACAGGAACTGTCCTGGTGGCAGTAAGCTAGCTCTACAGGCTCAATGTTTCTTTCCACATTCTCATACAACCCTTGATCATATAAATTCTGAACTCCCTAAAAGTCACTAAAATAAATTCCAAATAACTGAAAACTTGGAGTCAAACCTTTATGTGATTGATTACATAACAGAGAAACAACAATAAAGTCATCCAGATTTGCATTCTGGAAATTGCTCTGCTCTTCTGCTTCCTCTGAGTTGTTCAAAGAGTGAAGAAGTGACTCTTTGCCTGTATACCTGAGAATATGGTTGGATTTTTCACCCAGTTGTAGCTCTGAATGAAATAATACATCTGCTATATCAAACCTGAGTATTAAGAACTCAAAGTCACAGCTAACCTTGGTTAGATCACAAAGTAACATGTTGACAGCTTTCACTCCAGCTTATTTGGGATGGAACATGAACATGGATATATCTGGAATTTTGTAAAACACTATTTTAATTTTGAATTGATAAAGGAATTATACTTAAAACTGATCAAAAAACATTAAAAATGAATTATCCTTTGGCAAAGGACATTTGAAAACTTTTTTCATATTTTGGCGAAGAGAAAAATGCGTATTCTCCACATTTTATAAATTTAATGATCCTTTTTCCTAAGTAGATAAGACCTTTTCTTAGTATGGGGACATGGAAAAATGCCAAAAGCTATATATCATATCTACAAATATCCTTAAATGAAAGAACATCTTTAATTACAGTAACAGACTTTTTGAACTCCTTAACTCAAATACGACAAGATGATGTTAACCCTGAAAGTTTAAACAGAATGCATTCAATCCAAAAAGCATTATCTTTTTACGTGTTCACTACCAAATATTTTAAAGTGAATAAATCTCATGAAAATCATAAGTGTACTTTAAACAGTAATGATCTCAGCATCTTAACTGAAGTGACAATGATGTAAAAATGAATTATTTGAATCAAAAGCAAGTTTCAAAAAGTCACACTACAATAAGATTTCTACGTTTTCTAAATCATCTAAGTCTTTATAAACACACAGTTTCTCTCTTTTTTTAAGCTTTACTCTTATATGAGGGGGTTTTGTTTTGTTTTTTACTGCTTGAATTTTATCTATGGGAGGAAAAACAACAAAAAAAAATCTAACAACTGGGTAGAGTTTAAAACATGAGGAGATATTAAGACATTTATCCCCCTTAATAGAAGGGAATAGGAATTCTGCCCATTACACTGAGAACATGTATCTTTTTGAAGGGGGGATGAAATAGGAAACTAAAATATTCTAATTATTATCAAGCATAAAATCCAAACAAGGTACATGAACATTTTTACTTACAGGACTGCAACTGGCAGGTCATTTATGACATCTGGCCTATGATGGCTCTTGACTATCCTGGGATCACCATTAAAACTCAGTATTTGTGCATTAAGATTAAAGCACTGATAAAAAAATTATCATTTGAAGCTGTTTATTATACACATCTTAAAAATCCATGTCCTAATGATAACAGAAGACTGAAACAAAGCTTTCTTTCCTATTTATTCTTCTACCTCCTACAAGAAGTTATATATCAAATATGAGTTCAACAACCCACTAAAAGCTGCCATTATGCTTTACAGACTGCCTTTATTTTCAGATCCTATCTTTCTGTGAGGAATGAAAAGATTCTGCAAGCAATTTTACAAACAGGAGCATTGATCATTCCAATTTAGAAACATCAATTAATCTCCCAATCTCTAGTGATATGTGTACTATTATATCACATTGCAAGCTATAGACTTTGCATAAAACAAAGAGATAATGTAAGCCAAAACTACAAATTCCAAATACCAAGATTTTAATAGCCATATGCTTGTGCTGTACCTGCTGAGTACAGGCAGTACCAAGAACACTGGCTCAGTCCCATCATGTGAAAAGATTGAAAACTATTATTTATTACAGATATTGCAGCAAAAAGATGAGACAGATATGCTCAAACAAAAAAAGCAAACCTGAGGACTGAATGAACAAAATCTACACCTATCTGCTGCGCTCCACAAAATTTATATTACATTGTACTAAATTGTAAAATAGGAGTTTCAGGTACAATAACAAATCAGTAGAAGAGAAGGTATAATTGTAAAAAATACAAATGCCATGGGGGAAAAATAGAGCTTTTAAAAAATTAAAAATAAAAGGTTTATATAGTAAGTTACTGACCTAAAGTTTACTATGATAAATCCTATTTTATTGCTAAGCTTAAGCCTATCTAAATTAAAAGGGAAGGGTAAAGGACTCCTACCCATCACTCTCCTGACTCACTAATAAGTGTGAATGTGTGTTTTGGCTTTTCATTCTCTTGAGCCAGGAGCAAAGGTCGGCAGTTGTTCCAATTTTATGGAAAAAAGAAGGACTGGAGAAGGAGATACACAAGTGTGTCCTTCACAGGTATACATCATATGAGCAAAGGAGAAATAAAACCTTAGCTTTATGTGTTTCTCCCTCTAAAGTTAGAGAACATCAGTCAAGCAGGAAGATAAAAAGAAAATATAATCTTGTAAATAAATTAAAATATGTAAACAGTTTAATTATAGAAATACTGGTCTATCTAAAGACACTTAATTGTTAAAATAATAATTAAAACTTGCACCTTTACAAGGTTCTACAGAGGAAAAGCAAGCATGTTTTATATGATGTTTAGTGCATTATTTATCACTTTAGAGATGAAATTACCTCCTGAAGTGTACTTTGGAGTAGTCAAATTGATTTCCTCCTCCTGGTAAATAAAAGTAAAGCTATATTCTGCCAGCTCCAGGGGCATCAGTAGAACAGTTTCACCACATAGATAAATGTCTGTCAGTGTTTGGCTATAAACAAAGCTGACAAAGTTTGTGAGGATGTTAAAACAGAAGCTCATAGTCTGTAAATACAGAGAGATTTGTTTCAGCCATAGGCAGACAGGAGGGGGAAAAAAAAGTAATTGGAAATTCCATTGCCTATAATTCTATTGCCTCTTTGGTTCTTTCTTCCTTGGGAAGTTTACAGTGTATGGACCTTTAATGTGAATAAAGGTCCAAGGAAGTTCCACTGAAAAAATAAACAAGACATTTACAAGAATAATATTGACAGATGTATAACTTCCTGGAACAAAGAACTGAAGAGAAGCACAATTCCAGCAAAGAGGTTTCTGTTGCACCCAGGGCAACCTACTGTAATACAAAACATGACAATTCTAAAGAAACTTTCTTCCACTAGATAAGGCATTTTCAGAGACTATCCTCTCCTTGAGAATCATAAACCAAGTAGTTCACAAATACTGGATTTTTCCAAAAACAATTCATCAAAAGCTGGAACTGCCATACAAAGGAGTTATGACTTCATCTGAATGGAAGCAAAGTGAGTCATTAAAAGGAAGATCTAATACAAGCCAGATTTCCTGCCTAGTTTCCTCTGACCTCTGTTGGCAGACCTATTTTCTTCTTGTATTAAAAAGTGTGTCTAGAACTTGTTCAAGCTCTGTCAGGGGAACACGACTGACACACTTGCACAGCACAAGGCTCACATCAGCTGTTCTCATCAAAGCACAGACTCAACAGTTCTCTAATTGCAAGGACTAATGGGGGAGTCCTCCAACCCAGCTTAAAAACCTCACCCTAACAACAACCCAGCATTAAGTATTGCTTAAAGCTTGCTTAATCACCTTTCTAATCTTTAATATAAAAGATCATCGTCTCATGATTAAAATCTTACAGAAGATTGAATGATCCTAAGTCTAATATGCTTTGTTATCCACACAAAAGATTGCACTGCGAATTAATCTTACACCTTAACACTGAATTTCCTGACATCCATCCAGCTAACTAAGCTCTCTCGTGTTACTATAATCTTGTGAGAAAACCCATACCTGAATGGCTATTTTCTATTGAGAGCCATCTTACACAGCCATATATCAAGACAAACATTTATTGTTCTTCTCTAAGGCTCTCCTGTTGGGTGTCTACGTGGCTACCGACAGGTCTGAGAGCATTGTGCTGGAACCTATTTCCACGTGACAGCTGCAGTGCAGATACTTGTGGATACACTGGCGTTGAATGCTAATCACCACTACAGTCTGGGAACAATTGCCAGTGATGTCACTTATCCCCAGAATGAGCAGAAAGGCCTTAATTGCCTTATCATGTGCTTTGTGCTTCCTGCTGGAATGGCTAGAAATCACTAGAAAACACGAGAAGGGATAAAATAGTCATAAACCTGTATGAGTTTCAATAGTTAATGATAAAAGCAGTTCCAAAAGTCAATTAAGGAACTCATTGCTCTTCTTCATATATACAGTTCTGATGCTTTTCAAAAAAGGTCTTGATTACTTGCATGAAAATGGAATTGAACACAGGTTATGAATAAAATGCATTAAAATATGTAATTTGGGATATAGACAGGATACAAAGCACACATGTCTCTTAGCTTATGAATTTAGTTATATTACTTGACAATATTCTCATTAAAAAACTTTCTATAAACATAACTATTTTTAGCTATTGGAAAGTCACTTAAAGTTTATAGACTACAATATAATTCTGATAAAATTCATAGAACAGATGCAAAATAGGTGCTTGTCTTATGCTAATTAACATGCTCAAATTGTTTATCCTGTTAAAAAAAGCACTTCTTTTTCTCTAAATAATGATCATCAGGATATACTTATAATCAAAAAAAATAAAGTGTGAAAGAAAAGTAAAATAGTAAGAACCCTTAGAAGGAAGAACCTCTGCACTTATTTTCAAAACCTTCTAATTAAAATAAACAAAACACTAAAATTAAGAGAGAGAATAAAAGCTGAACAGAGCTCATAAAACATTCCTAGTTGTCGGCAAAGATTTTATATTTGTCATTTAATGATGATGAAGCCAAGTAACTGTTGCTGGAATGGAAGCAGACTGATGAAGAAGGCTTTCAAATTGAAGTCAAGGATATCACAACCTATATTTTTCTAAGTAGTTCCTCTATCTGTACAATTTCTTTCCGAATTCCATTACTTTCTGTATTTGACACCTCCTTCAATAACTGTCATGTGCTGATCAAAGGCATAATGCTTTAATACACTTCCGTTCATGTGAAATTGTCTGTTCATATACCAGCAAGTTCTAAGCCATTGAAAAAGAATCAGAAAATCCGTAATTAATAACAGTGTTAACTTCAGGGGGAAATTAGCTTGTGAAGGAAACTTTTATAATATCTGATGTTATTTATGCAAGATCTGATAGCAACGTTCAGCTAACTGAAACAGACTGTGGAAACTCTTAGCATATACTAAATACTTACATTATTTGAACACAAAGTACATTAAGTTTATCAAGACATCAAAAATAAATAAGGTCTTTTTAAAGCATGAATAAGTTCTAAAAAGCATGATATGTAGCAATTTTTTACAATTTTCATAGGGAAGACAAAGATAATATGATAATTTGTGGACACAATCAACTGGACATTAACTTTTCTAATTAAAATAAAAATAAATGAGTATAATTAACAGGTTGCTATAAGGACAGTATATACATCTAAAAATATGATATGAATTAAACTTACTTAGAGGTGTTTATCATGTTTTTAGAGAGATTTAATTTTAATTCATTCCTTATCAATAAATTTTCATTTAAAATACTTCTATATTTAAATAATGCCCCTACGTTACTGTCCACAAACGCATTTCAAAATTCTGCAATAAAGAAGTCTGTTTGCCATTCCTGGGTTGAATTACAGCTATTTAAGCATTGGTTTAGGGGTAATTCCACTATAACTTAAAACTGATCCAGGAAGTAGATACGTGTGTGCATATATACACAAACATATATAAACCAAGAGTTACTCTGTCTACAAACACACCAGTTTTGTATCCTTGCAATTTCTTAAATGGAAAAAAAATCAAAACCAACTATTTTAAAAGATACTTTGCTTTCATCACAGATTTCAGTGAGCCCACCAAAATAAATTAAAAGAAGCAAAATATTTTCCATTTACTTTGCCAATTTCTAACAAGAGTTAGATATCTATGGTTATGGGTGTATATATGTGAATGAACGAATAAATCCTTAACCCACCATATCTTTTTCTCCAGTTTGCAAGCTGTCACCCGTGAAAAGTATGGTGTAGATGGTAGGATGATACTGTACCTGATTGGCTCTGGAGGTGGTCATGGGATCAGATGGAGAGGACTTGGTGGTAGTTGGGGAAGATGGCAATGTCTGGGAACAAAGCAGTTCAGGAGCAAATCAACCTTTACAAGCCTTAGACTGAACAGTTAAAAAAATAAATAAACCAACAAAATAACATAACCAGAAAATTAAAAGAAATAAAAAAATGCCTAAGACAAAGAACTTTCTCCTACTCATTGGAACTTAATGGAATTTAAAGTCAATTGGATAAATAATGCATGTAAATATGCATGCTTGTGCATGTAAAAACAAATTCATGACTTGAAATCAAGATGGTGAACTCACATAAATACTCAAAAATATGCTGACCACATGAGGAATATATTCTTTCCTCTCTCCTCCTCTTGGGGAAAATGAAGACTATAAGTAAACAAAAATTCCAGCAAGTTCAATGAGCATTCTAGAAACAGTTATCAGTCTATGAACAAACAGGGCCAATGTCTGAAAGAAGTTAAAAGACATTTACTCTGGCACTTTATAAAGCACCATTCTACAGCAAGGACTTATAGCCAGCAAACTGTGTTCCATACCTTACAACAGTTACGCTGAAGCTACTGAGATTTTGGCAATATTCTAACTGCTAAAATATTCATTGATCTTTTTTAATCTAGAAGCAGGTGAAAAAATGTAAGCATCAATCTCATGATGGATGAACATGCAACTAATACCTTCATAACAAGTAACTACAAAATATTTATGATTCGTGTTAAAAACGTTCATTTGGTTGAGCAAAGGTCAATAGCTTGTTATAGTTCTGTGTTCAAAATAAACACAAAAAAGAATTAAGAGTCATATTTATTGATAATCTCTTCTAAATAATATACATATGCTTAACATTAATTCTTGAACATATTAAAAAAAGCACTGCTCTGTTTAAAAACTTGATATACACATTTCTCCTTTAAAAGTATTAGATCGTGACAGAAAAACTCTTCTATTTATAAATGTAGTAAAAAAGTAAAATTCCAATTTTCAAAACATAACATACAATACTTATTCAAATCATGTTTTTGACATCTTTGCAATATATAAATATTATAAAATATTAAAAAAATACACTATTTTTATGTCAAGAAATAAGTGTTAAAGTGCTATACAATGGAATTTATCATATGCTCATATAGTTACTAACCAAAACTATTTAGAAATAAATAAAGCAAAATTTCACACTTTCAGCAGTTCTGTTACTTACAATCATTGACAGTCCCTCATAAAATAGGTATACATACTTTTGCACTAAAACTCTTAATGCATATGAGAAAGCTGGGACACTGTGAATGCATAAAGTTGTGTATTAGCAAAATATGGGCTTGTACATATGCACACACAAATATTTTAGATGTATGTTAAACAGTATGAAGATCCATTTTTCATAGTTTTTTACATAAACAGGCAGTTAAAACAGGAAAAAAATCAAACCTTAGGAAACAGATCCCTATTTTGTGCTTCCAACTTGTAACTCATTGCAAAACAATAAAAAGAAACAAAAACAGTTTAAGCATTAACAGGGACTCTTATACGATGGTTATGTAGAAAATACCATCAGGTATAGGACATTATAAAAATATGTAAAATATGTAACTGGCAAACTGCTATTTGTCTTCAGGCACTACACACTGTAAAAATCAAGGCAACTATAAAGGATTCTCCCACATCTTTATGTACCAAACATGGGACCATCACAAGGGGTCCTTTCAGGGGGGGCTAGAATTATTTAGCAAAAATGTGTCTAATTCCACAATAGTACATGGTTAAGCTTCTTCAGCTATAGAATTATACTTTTGGTTTTAGGGAGCTGATGTAGTATTTCTCTTACCAAAGTCTGAAATTACAATGAATTGATTTTTCCTCATTTAAGGCTAAACAGGAAAAAATACAAAAAAAAACCCAAAACAAAACAAAACAAACAAACAAACAAAACCCAACCAAAAAGAATGGAGGATTGTTTATTGTCCCAAGAAGATTTCTTTATTATAGCTAGGTATTAAATTGCTGTTCTGAAATCCTCAAAAGAAAAAAAAAAGCTTAAATATTTTGACTAAAATATTTTAGAAAACTGACAGTTTGTGTTATCTACACCACTGCTAACTAGGGCACATGGTACTGTATGTTGTTTTGGTATGCTAGGTTGCTTATTAAAAAGAAAAATAGTTGTTTTTCACAGTGGTTATCAAACCTAAATAGTGGATTTATAGGGAAATATGTACAAGACTTCAACACTGGACAATGACAATCCTCGATACCACAGATGATTTAAGAAACTGGAAAAATCTCAGATTTCAATTAATATCAATCTTTCTAAAGCACAAAAAATATGGCTGTGATAAAAAAAAGAGTGATGATAATAATTTCAGGTGATTTTTGAACTATAACATCTATTAAGTAGAAGCATTTCACTTTTTTAGTAAAAGTCTATTTAAATACAACAGAGAAAAAGAGATTATTAAATTTAAAAGCAAAGACTATTAATGAGCAAGTATCAACTATGGAAAAGACCTTTTATTCCAAAATAAATGGCTAAATACTGAAAATAATAGCTTTATGTCTTGTGTTTTTGGTGCTTTTTTCTTTGTATATCAGGTTGTTTGTATTTGAGGCTTGATCTCTCTTACATTGTTTATTGACACAACTACTTTTATTTTTTCATACATATATGTATACACATACACATATATATGCAAAGTAAGTGACAGTGTTTTGTAAAAATTAATCTCTTTTCATGATGAAATTAAACTTCTCTGTTTTCTTAAATACTATTACCTTTCCTACTATTTATGAGACAATTAATGAGTTACAGGTTAGAGTGTGTTGCTTGTTCCAATTATACACTTCTAGAACAGTATCTGAGAAAAGAGATTTTAAGTATTTAAAAAGGAGTCTAAATTTAGAAATAAAATTCTGTTTTAGTCATATTTGAGTTGTAGTATCTTCTTTTTTTGTGAGAATTTTGTGCTCAAACATTGACTATACTGTGAGAGATTTCTCTAAAGGAGCAGAACACACTAAAGGGTGCAGAAATCCGGTCAAATCACTGCACTTCCTTTCCTGATACTGTTTGATAAACAGAGGGAAGTAATAGCTGTACCATGGCAGTATAGATTACATACAGTCCACCTGCATGGTGTTTCACAAGGTCTCTGAGTCCTCTTTTGATTACAATGACACCCTTATATTTACATTTAAGAAATATATTTACACTTAAGAAATTTCAATACTTACACCATGGGTAATAAATAATAAACTGTACTGAGACAATTAACTTAATTCTCAGTACTTACTAGTATATATAAATATTCAGGAGTAAAAAAAAAAGGCAGAAAATGAAATATTGTTTGAAATACTTTGATGTGAAAGCATAGAAAAAACATGATTTAAATGTGAAAGTGAGACTGCATTTACACCTTACCACTTTCTAGTATCTCACTACAGAGCTTGCCAAACAAAGGAGATCTTGGTAATAATATTACCTGCAATAAATAACTATTATGACTAAATTAATACTGAATTTCAGTCCTGCATATACTAATATTGGTGCTTTTAATCACTGAAATTAGTGTGACAAAACTAATTTGCTTAAGCCAACATTTTAATACACTTTAAGAAAAGGTCTAATTTTTGAAAAAAAATTGTATTAAACAGCTTAACACTTTCTGCAGTTAAAATGAGAAACTGAGAGCACTGCAAGGCCCCACTGCTCTGAACAACATAAAAGACTTACTAGAATTACAACACTAACAGAGATCAGCCTTTCTTAACAGACTGCTTGCTTTGCTGAACAGTGAGGCTTCCTCACATCTGCTGTGATCCCCTTTAATCTGGAGCTCTGGACAAAGATTCCTGTCTTGGGGATGACTGTATAAATATATGACACATTTCAAAAAATAGAATTTGGATAAAGAAACAATCAAGGATTAATAATTTGCTTACAATTTAGACTGTAAAAAGGCTAATTTGATGACTTCAGTGATCTATCTTTTCTTCCTATCTTTTCATTTCTGTAAAGAACAAATAAAATAAATTTTGATTATATTTCAGTCTCTTTGCCTTTGATTTTGCTTTTGCATGGAAGAAGAGACAGAGCATAGGGAAATACAAAAAGACTAAAAGGTAACTCATCAGTCTTTATGAACTCTTGGGAACCTGACTTTGAGAAAGAAAATAACTATGGTTAAGTATGATCATGAAGAAAGACTATCTCATGTTTTGTCAAAGAAGGGATGAGATGTTTGAAGCAAACCATCAGGTGTGATTTGGATCACCAGAGCAACTTTGGATGAAAGGAACAATTTAGAATATTACAGTAAAAGGGAAAAAAAAGAACCAGGACCTCCTTTTTCTTCAAAACTCGCCACAGTAGCAGAACAAGATTGGGGACTGTTCCATAGAAATAAGAGTAAACTGAAGTATGTAACCAGGCACAGCCAAGAGAAATCCTGTAAGATATGGCTTTAAGATTCATTCTGGAAGAGAAGGTTATCTTTTCATTCTGGGATACTTTGGGATTCAGAAAGATACACCAAAACTACAAAGCCATCAGAAGGTACAAGAGAACTTTAAAATTTTCCTAAGAACCAAAACACCACTGAAAATTTATGCAAAGTTGAATGCTGCTGTTCATCTCCAACAAAATATTCTATTCTCATTCCACATTTGAAGCACAGAAGAGTTAATAAACAGCCACAAAGTTGACTGCATTCATAAACAAAGTTTTGCATAAATATTGAGATTATATTCAACACTGCTGAAATGAAACAGAAAATAAAACTAGTGATCTGCCAGCAGAATTAAGGTTAGAATTAAGCACATGAGGGACAGGAAAAAGTATACACATTTTTATGGAATACTAAACTTTTGCCCCTGGATTCAATGTACATAACTAAATAGCTTTAAATAGCTTTTGTGTTTTGTTGGGGTTTTTTTTGTTCTGGCAACTTGTGAAGACCTCTGCATATCTTACTATAAATTGCAGAATGATAACTGGTGTGATTTTTCACTTATGTTTACAAGTGAAAAATGTTTTTGAGAAGTTTTTAACTAGATGAAGACACTGTGATCCATGAAGCTACATATTTTTTGTTTAAATGAAAACTGTAACTTTCTCATATTCTACAGTTTAGTAAGATTCATCTAGGTGACAGACTTTTGTGTTCAGTGGATGATAAAGAAAAGAATGGCTTCTCAGAAGGGCTAGGCATTTTTCAAAACCAATGAAAGTTTCTTGAGGAAGGAACAATCTGAAAGTACTGGTGGATTAAAAACTGAATACAATCCAGCAATGTGCACATGCAGGCCAGAAAGCAAACTGGCCCCTAGGCTGTGCCTGAAGAAGGGTGTCCAGGAGGATGAGAAGGAATTCTGTCCCTCTGCTCTGGTGAGACTCCCCCTGCAGTGCTGCATCCACCTCTGGGGCTCTCAGGACAGCAGGGACAGGGACCTGCTGGAGAGGATCCAGAACAGCACCACAGAGACCATCAGTGACTGGAGACCTCTCCTATGAAGAAAGGCTGAGAGAATTGGCATTGTTTATCCTAGAGACAGGAGACCTTGGAAACCTTACAGCAGAATTCATCACTTAAAGGGGTCCTGTAAGATAGATTGGGACAGACTTTTTACCAGGTAGAGTAGTGACTTGACAAGGGATAAGGTTTTTAAAATGAAACAGGTAGATCTAGATTAGATATTAGGGGGGAACCCTCACTGTGATGGTGGTGAGGCACCAGAAGAGGTTGACCAGAGAAGCTGTGGATGATCCATACTTAGCCAGGTTGGATGAGGCAACCTGGTCTAGTGAAAGGTGTTCCTGGCACAGGGGTTGGATCTAGATGACCTTTTATTTGCCTTCCCACTAAAACCATTCCATGATTCTGTGAAGTCTACTGAGCCTTTATTGTCTGAAGAACTCATAATCCAAACCAACAACCCCCACCTCCATTTAAGCCAATATTTTCAGCTGTGTATTCTTAAACTCAGGTTCTAGAAAGGCATTTGAAAGCAAGATTCTATTTTAAAATTATTAAGTTCTCTTCTTGTGTTGATCAGTGTTGATCAACACTTCTAGAGTTAAAGCACTTGTTTTCAATAGAGGGACAGGAAATTACAAATCTGAATTCAGACATTAACTTTTGTAGATTTTGAATAAAATAACTGGGACTATGATAAATAGAAGTTCAACTCATGAGAGAATAATTATTTACTGAAAAAGCTGAAATGAAATTGGTTCCAATGAAAGATTCAATTGGAAGTTCTATATGTAAAAGTCTTATTCTAGATTTACAAGGAGGAAACTTTTGTATGTTTCAAAAGACCTAAACATTTCACAGAATCAAAGAATCATTCAGGCAGGAAGGTATCTCAGAAGGCCAAACGGTGCAAACTGCTTGAAGCACGGTTATCTTCAAGGTAGGTCCTCTTTCCTTCCATAAAATGTACAGTTCAGCAATGGTCATCTCTGTTTCCATGTGCTACCTGGACAGGCTGCTACAGCATCTGCTACCTGCTACAATTGAAAGCTGGAAGGAAAATTCAACTAGCTAACAAAAAAGTTGTAATAATTTCTGAAGTAGGTAATAAAATGAATTTAAGCAGCCTTTTCCATTGTTCATAAGATTTGCTATTAATTTAGATGTGAAATTTAAAGCTTTGGATGTCAATTACAAAGACTAAACAACTCAGGCTCATGATCTCTAACGAAAACTTTTTTGTTCCTGTGAGTTTGAAGGAGTTTGCATGACACTCTAATTAATAAAGAGAAAAAAAAGGAAGATAAGAAATGGTGATAGCAGTTTCTATAAAGAAAAATGCCATAGGAACCAGTTAGTTATTGTTCAATAGAAATAGCAGATGGTTGACATCCATGAAGATTGTCTATGTTGTGTAGATATAAAAGATAAAAACATTTGTCAATTAAACATCTATCAGACTTACTCAGAGGAGAAAACTCCCTGGTATCTACTGATAAGTGCAAAGAATTAGGAAAGACAAAAAAAAATACTGGAGAAGGCTCAAAAGGAAGTACATACATTTGCTTTCAGATGTTCTGCAGCTGAAAAAGCCGAAGTTAAAGGGACAGAATGTACAGATAGTGATTCCATTAAGAAGGAGAAATGCCAGGCCAGAGTGAGCCTCTCTGTGTCCCATGCCTTTCCTGAAGACAGAGTGCTGAAATTCAGGTAGTCAGAAAAGGCTTTATCTACTGCCTTTCTTCATTGAATCTAGAACCAGAAATTTTCTTTCTTAGCTCCCTTCACTAGTGTGAGTGTTGACAAAGCAGCCCGAGACAGAGAAATTCTGATAGGGAAACAAGAGCTGCATGCTCATAGAAAAGAGTGGCTTGGCAAGACTTCAGCTACTGGTACCTCTACTCATGGGGAGAAAACTACATCTTCTTGATTGAAACAGTTTCAGAGTTCCTAAATGACAGTACAATTTACTATTTAAAATTAACTTTAAATTTTCTTCAGTCTGCACTGTAATACTTGTGCGTCAGTGTTCTTGGGCAACATTCTAAGACAGGAAGAATCATGTAAAATTTTGTGTAAAAGGAATTACAAATAATAAGGCTTATTTTTAAAAAATCAAAATTACTGGTATTAATTTTTTTACTAATAATTACAATAAAACTATGATATCTGTGTTCTCAAGAAAATAACAACACTGGACTTCTAGATCACGGCAACCAGCTATAAAATATTATTCTCTTAAATTTTTAAATCAAGGCATTATATCTTTCACTAAAGTACAGTATACTCTGACACTGAAGGACAGATTAATTCACTTCAAATTTTACCTTAGAATTGAGCTAACAATTTCATGTCTTGGTAAAAATAATGGATTTCAGGTTTGAATCAATTTTAGATTGAGTCGATATTTATAGTGTATTAATTTGTCATGAACAGATATTGCCTCATTAAAAGAGAATTGAAACAATTAATTGTGGTTAAAATAGTTTAACATATGCACATGCATATTCCCAAATATTCAAAGTTATATTATGCACCTGCATGTATACAAGTAATATATTTATATTTTAAGATAGAGCTAGTATACATTGTACTTTACCAGTGCATTTCATTAGCAGTGACTGCATTCACTAATCCATCCCTCCAGAATTTAATGGAACTTAACATTTCAAATCAACAAGCTCCAAACCAAACTAACTTTCAAAAAGAGGAAAAAAATAAAAAATTGAAAAATAAAAACAAACCAGCAACAACTAAACAACCAAAACAACTAACCAATCAAAAAACAAACCCCAAAAATAAAAGAAAAACAACCTCAACAACTTTGCAAATACATTTTCTGAAGAAATAGTGTGGTCAACAAGATATATCATCTTCAGACACAAGAGTTATTATTTAGGCATTTCACTAAAGAGCTCTGTAATCTAGTTTCTCAGGATCTTACTGTCTTACCTAAAAAGCTAGCTTGATTTCATTTTAAAAGGGGAAAACCACTTTTTATTGTAATAGAGAACACTCATTTCCCACTGGATTGAGAAATATTGACATAAAATCCAATATTTTATCAGC
The DNA here is from genome assembly GCA_013400215.1 of Cisticola juncidis. Taxonomy (NCBI): domain Eukaryota; kingdom Metazoa; phylum Chordata; class Aves; order Passeriformes; family Cisticolidae; genus Cisticola; species Cisticola juncidis. The sequence continues at coordinate 508,966 of VXBR01003881.1, read as the reverse complement.
AGAAAAGCTGCTCAAAATATAGCTCAATTTCAGATTTTTCTCTTTCAGGCATAATCATTTTCTTGTCTAATAATTGAGAAATTAATCCTATAAAATTGGGAGCTTTTTTTTTAGTATTTTCTTAAAAATTATCTGGAATAATTTTCTTATAAATTATCTGGAGTATGTAAAATTATTGCATACAGAAAAAAATAGTAGTAAATATTAGAAATAGTATAAATGGTTTATGCACAGTTCCATACATCTAAAGCAGTCTGTTGCAAACTCATCCTGTTCAAAAAACATCTTTATATAAGCATTCTGTGTATATCACTGTATACAAAGTAAAATAATTGTTACCAAATTACAGGAAACTGAACATTGCTAGTGTAGAAGGACAAACCAATCTTTTCCCACATACAAAAGATTGTGGGAAATCTTTTTTTCTAGGTGAGAAACTAGAATCTCTTCTCTACAGGACAGAGAGATGAGGCAAAACTTTTCTAATGTTCACTCACTTCTTCATTCTTTTCTTATTCAATACAATGGAAAATAACTCTAAATCCTTTATGATGCATATTTCCCACTCTCCTTACAGAGCAATTTTTTTTTTTTTTTAATTAAAATTTGTATGGAAAATCAAGGAATAAAGAACTAGGGCAGTAATAGCTTGCAAATAGTTTTTGCAGTAGACAAAGATTTTGAATGAAGCCAGTAAAAAAATAGGCAAAAAAATGCCAAAAATAACATAAAATGAAATAGTAAAAAACTTCCCAACTAAATTATCCTTATGTTTTCAAGTTCTTACAGGTAAGATTCTAAATTATCTAATTTAGGGTCTAAAAAAGTTACTTTTTTTCTTTTATTTATATACATAAACGTAGAGAACATTTGGTTCATCTGTGATTTTTAGTAACACTTTAAATTTACATAGGGTTCACCTTTAAGATTAAAATTCAGCCATCTTTAACTAAGACCTAAAGGTCTATTATTACCCTATACAGTAAAGGTGAGTTTATGGAAGAAACACATTAGAGCATGGCATTTGAATTTGTAAACCACTGTCTAAAAGAACTGCTGAGAAACATGGAACACGTAAGTACAACAAAAAAGAGTAGCAGCAAGTTAATAAAGTCTAAAATAACATTTTTTTTTTTAAAGACCATGTTATGTTTACCCCTTCCAGCACTAAAGTTTTAAGACTTCTAAGGAGCAGCTGTGACTCTCTATTCCCAACCAAAAACTCACTTGTTTGATGCGGTCTGGGTTAACAGTGGTCTGAGGCTGTAGGATGCTGACAGGCTCTGTCTTGGCCACGTTCTGAGGCATTTCTCGAATCTTCTCTGCAATGAAGCCATGAACTGCATTTAGTGCTTCGACTGTTCCCTGGATCAGACACACCCGCTCCGTAGTACCTGCAAAAGGCAAACGTAGACCCGAGTGATGAGCATTCCTCAGGATCCCACAGACTGCTGCAGTTAGGGCACAGAGATGGCATCAAAGGCAATGCTGCAAAACCAAGGAGCAATTCCTCCCTGAAAGCACAAATGAGAGACCTCCAAAAGGTAACATACTGATGATGTGAAGATATTTAAACAACTCCCACTGGTATAAATCACAATCACCAACTTTCCAAGTCACCCTGGATATCATCAGGCAGAATACTCATAAATTTCTTCCAAAATGAAATTGTTCTGTTTGTGCTACAAAAAAAAAAAAAAAAAAAAAATCAACAGCAGTTCTCACCTAGTGAGTTCTTATTTAACAACTTCTAAAGGATGGCTGAAGATGGATGCAGAACTGTGGAAAAATACTTCCTTGATTTTTTTTTTTTTTTTTTTTTTTTTTTGGTGATGGTTTTAGATGATTAAATGGCTTTACTGTGTAGCAAAAAGGATTGGTTTACATACTGGGTTACAGTTTGATACATTCTCACTAAACAAATATAAACCCCCCAGTATCAATCCTAAGGATAAGAGTATGACACTTCACTGAAATAATCTCATGTTCTATATTCCATGTATCAAACCACTTAAATAGGTTCCAGAAAATCAGTTTTGACTTGAAAAACAGGATCTGACAGGAGTTGGAAAAAACTGCTCAAACTCCCAAAAAACTAAAAGCAACTTGAAAATTAATATTGCAGTTTCCAGTTTCTGCAGGAATACCAACATAAGACAACATACATGCTCAAGTAAAACTGCTTTAAAATTTTATGTAATACATACTTTCAAATATACATTCTTTACACTTACAACATAAACAATTTTTTTGGTATTCATTGCCTCACTGTTGTCTTCAAATACCAGTAGAACAGTTCTACTAACAGAAGACAATTATAACATGAACTATCAAGACATTAGTGTATTCCTAAAAATATAGTAATACCATAACAACAGATTGTGTTACAAAGATTAGCCAGATACATATCTGTATTCAATGTCAGTGCATATTTTGCTTCAAGACTATGGAGAGGGAAGAAAAATAACAAATCTGACCCATGGATGTAGCACAAGAATAAATATAATAATTTTTTTCATTGATATACTCCTAGCAAATACTATTGATAAGATCATAAATTAATCTTTTCTCATTTAAAATTTATTCACTCTACCTAAGAAAATGAAAATGACAATGTAATGATGTGGCAAACACTAGCAAGTCTGCAAGAATTTCTGAAGTTCACCACATGTTGGTTGGCCTCATTTCCACTTTACAACCTGCATGGAATCACATAGATTAATGTACCAGAGTGCTCAGCAACCTTCCCATAAAATTCCCTTCCTATCAATTTTATGTTTACATAATCAGTTTTTATTATCTTAAAATACGTTCCTGTGTGCAACACAGACTTTAACAAAGAATAGAACAGTAATCTTAGGAATTTTTAAGAAAAAAAAAGGCATTTTATTAGTTAATACTCTTCACCTGCTTTTGTGGATGATCTCTAATATTAAATATTTTATTACCTAAAGATGAAGGGGCACATTAAATGCCTTGCCTGCTCTTGAGATAACATATTCACATATACTTAAAATCCGATTTTTATCTTAAGTATCAGGCAATACGGAAATTCAACACTGGTAGAACCACTACAGCAAAAAAGAATAAGAAATATAATTTTTATGTCTATCAGAATATGTTATTCAAAAATAATTAAAATTAGGATTAAAATATGTCAACCAATATTTCAAAATATGTCAGGTTATTAATCTTTGACATAAAATATAAAATTAGAATGTTTACACTCTTAAATGCAAGGTATAAAAGTCTCCCAATCAAATGCATATTTCTCAAGGGGAAGGTTTTCAAAGTAATTTTGCGACCTCTTACAGCATCTTTTAAACAAATCAGCCTCAAAATACAGCTGATTTTCTTTTCCACATACTCTGTCAGAAGAGGGAGTTTGACTGACTTGAGTGAAAGTCACCACAGCAAATGAAACCTGGTTCCTAGACAAAGCTTTCTTATGCCTTTTTTCTTTTTCCTACTTGGCTCCCTCCCCTTTCGCAAGCATCGCCTGTGGTTTCTGTGTAAAGCAACCCAGCTCGAAGAAAAGGCTCTGGGGAGTCTTTACAAGGTGGTATTAATTGTCTCCTAAATGATGGGATGTGAGGTGCACTGATCAATGCGGCTAATGCAAGTGTTCTCTGGGTCAGCAGACAACACACTGAAACAAAACACGGATCGGGTTACGGCAGATACCAGCCTCATTCACAAAGCTCTTACCGGGATGACTCCTGTCAAAACACTCCAATGGAAAACAGTCAGCGCTAAATAGGAATTTCGTTAGACTTGACACCAAGTGACTAAAGGGTATTTTGCAATCTGTGCTATTTTAGAAGGTGCAGCATAATAAAAATATGCCGTATGTCATACTGCAGACCACACATGCTACATTTCAGTATGGATAAACTAGGATGTAGTAGCAGAAATCACTGTTCCATGAAAAAATAAAATTGTGCAAAAACACATCTCACACTGAGTCAAAGTTTTAAATTGCACATTTGCTTTGATATTCATGTGCATAAAAACAATTTTAAAAGGGGGAGAAATTGTTCACCTATACAGTTTTGAATTGTCTTAATCTTTTTGAAGCAATGTTGTCATATTCATTCACAACTGTAATAGCTCTTCACTTAGATAATAGAGTACAGTAACTTACAAGAATTATACAAAAGAAAATCACCGTGACCAACCTGTATAGCAAAAATGAACCTACGAATCACTAACGCTGGTGAAATTTCTGCCAATTTAAGAGCTTTTTAAGAGGTATGAATTCAAGTGTCAGATTGCTTATAATTTTCAGTTAACAATTTCACCCAATCCTTTTATCACACTTCTTTGAACAAAAGCTCAGCCATCTCTATATATACTTTTTGTCATATGATTTTCAAAATATGTGTACTTAAAATACAGACCCAATTTCTGAAATTGCTGACAAAATCAAATTACCAAAAATCAATGCCCCTCTTTATTTTGTGTAAGCATAACCATTATAATAATATTGTCTTTTTAAAAATTATTTACAATTCAATTAGGTGCTAGGGTCATGCATTATACACTTTGATATAAAAAGATACAAAACATATGAAAGAGAAGATTAATTTTGACATAGATAATGGCCAAATGTAGAATAGGTGATCATCATCCCTGTACATTAAATCAAACCAGAAAAAAAGTTTTTACATATGTTCAATAACAACGAAGTCCATGGCAGAAATTTGCACGTGGCTATAAATTGGAAAAAAAAACCAAACAAAACATGCTGCTGATGTTCTACAACCATTTAATATTTTTTTTCCAAGGAACAAAATATTTTTCAGCAAATGCAGTGCCATTTCTTCCTCCTTATATTAGAATCCAAATTCAATTTGCATGTGTGGGTTTTAACTTTTTCTTATCAAGTAAGAGGCGGAATCTAATTGCACAAGAAAAACTCTGTCTGTACACTCACCAAAAAATTTATTTGTAAAACCTTCAGAGAAAAAAAAACCCTTTATCTGATTTTTGAGTTTATTTTGTTTAGTTTACAGGGGGGTATTCTTTCTTTTTTACATGACATTAGATGGAATATTTGTTTTTTCTCTAGTTACATGAGAGAGGGAAAAGTGAAATCATCACCAGGCATCACACAATTTACAGAAAAAAAAAACCCAAACAAACCTCTTTTGACATGTAATAAATTAGGACTAAGCCATAAACAGGCTTGCTTAAAACCTCATTTTAAGAACTCATTTTTCCTCCTACCTCACGTAACTATCAAAAATTTTACTTCTGGCAAATATCCTTGGACACCACACTGATTTTTTTAAGAACTTCCAAACAACAGACCATGATTTTTCTCTGAGAATGTTACTTGCTTATTGGACAACCAAAACAGCTTTTAAAGCAACCATTAGAATAAATGGCAGGAGATGCAACAGGATAAATGATCCTGATGCTTTTGATGTTTGTATTTCTCTACTACACTATCATGCATCTATACATGGCTGCCAGTAAAATTTAAAATGCTTACTTAAAGACTCTGATTCAATGTGTAGGAGTTCTTCTGTACTCTCAGAAATGCTCACCAAATGTTAAATATGCTTCTGTATTTTTGGAAAATAAGAAGCACTTCTCAGCTGAAATATTTTGGGGAATGCACAGTACCTTTCAGAAATCTCTGGCATTTATATGACTTTATAAACTTAACACTGGGCTTTTATGTCAATCTTAAACAGAGTCTGAAAGCCTAAAAAGCACAATGCAATAGCAGCCCAGTGTAATCCCAATACATCCACTAATTAAATCTCCTTGTATTTTTCCAGTGTACCATGCCAATTTCTTTGATACTAAAAGGGAGAACCTCTTAGTGAGAGAAGCCAAAGCTAAAACCTTAACTAAGTGAAAGCTGCACTACAGTCTCTCATTTGCTCCTTTACATGAAACTTTTTGTTTGATGACCCCCAGTACAGCACTCTACTAAACCAAATGTCCCATACATATATTTTTGTGACCCATGATCACAGGTCTGTTAAAGTAGCATTCTGCAGAACACCCTACAGACTGATTTAGCCAAAAAACTGATCTTGCAAACCCCTTGGTAAAATAGGAGCATGCTTTGACACTATTCCCAAGCAAATTAAAAATTGTCAGTAACTTGCTTAACATGAAATTCTGATAAACTCTTTCTTGGATATAACTTTTCTACTGCACATTTGCATAAAGCCTCAGAAAATCAAAGTCACAAAATATTTTTATTCCAATGCATTAGAAGTATCTCACAAGGCCTTCAACAGATATAAAAAACCTTTGCCATACAAATGATAAAATGTACAATCTTAAATGCAACACGTAAGAACATCCCATAGATGTGTGAAGTGTTACAGAAATCTCAACTGGACACTTTTCTCCTTCAGTTCTCATCTCTCTCCTATCCTTTTTACCTTTATTTCTCAACAGAGAACTGAGAGGTCTTAATTAATACGGTCTGTTTCCGTATTCCTCACTGACAAAAGGGGTCTCCCAAAACAAATACTAATGATCTCAGACGTCTAAACTGACAGGGGAAACAAGGGCTGGTAGAAATTCTAGGGCATTGATGTTCTGCACCTGTTTTCATCCAGACAAAAAAATGTTGGAACTGTTATGCAGGACACTCCCACAAATAAGGGTGTGTTTGCAGGAAGCCTTACTACCCTCCTTGGCAGAAGAACCTGAATGCAGAACTCAGGTTAAGAACACATCTTTCAAGCACAACATACCCACAGCCATGCACATATATGTGCACATACATATTCACACCCACATATATTCAAATTTGTTTTACCGTGACTGAATAAAAGACAACTTTCACTAGAACTCAGATACTGAAATGGATCGAGTTTAACAATTCTGAAAAACTTATTGAATGTCTGAATACTCAGAGTTATATGAAAACAAGTTTACAACCCATTGTGATTTGGTCACAAGACTGAATTACATGAACTGAGGCTTACTGTAGTTATGACTAAAGAAACAGATTATTCCCATGGGAGAAAGAAAGCATGAAAATTAAAAAAACACAAACCTCATCACTATCTAAAGTTTAGAAGAGATGAGGAGTCATCTTACAAAGCAAACGATCCCTTGAATATAAACTGTTTTGTTAAGTATCAGCTACAGCTTTGATGATGATTTCCCAGAAACTTAGTTACATAAAGAGAGATGAAGAATCGGAAATTATTACTATACTGTCATGTGTAAGAGACAGGATTACAACTACTTCTCTTTGTTTAAGAGTTATTCATAAAAAAAAAATAAAGATTCCACTGCAAAAGGTGGTAATTGTCTCCAAAACCAAAGGAAAAGGCCAGAGGTTTTTTTTTTTCTTTCAATGGTTTTATGTAGGAGGGTTACTTAGACGAGAAACACTCACAGAGAAAGCATATGTGCAAATCAAGGCCCAAATGGCTGCAATGAAAGTGAACATACTCTAACTATGCTTTGGGAAAGCATGTTTCTGGAAAAAACAAAGCACTGGAAATAAGAAAGCCCTCAAACCATGGACAGAAGCATTGTACCTGTAACAATTTTGTTTGTGGGAATGCTTTTCTTAATATATTATTTGCAAAATTATCTATAACAAATGAACTACTGTTTCATCAAACAAAACCCACCGGAGTCCACCATAACATTTACAACTTAAAAAAAGGTATATAAAACATAAAATTTAAAAAAAATACAAAATACTTAAATTTAATCATTGCTATTCACATCTTCCCCCTAAAAAAAAAAAACACATGATTTTGATGAGCCCCAAACTGCATGTTATTCTGTGCTAACAAAAAGAAATTGCTTCAATTTCTTCTTAACAGTGCTAATATGTCTGGTGAACTTCAATATGCTTCTGATTTTTGCAAAAGGAAATGGGCTCACCGTTATGATACTTTCTAATAATGGAATATAGCAATTTGATTATTCATGTATTTTTTAGATGAGTGCCTGGAATACTGCACAGAGTTACTATTTTTTCCCTATCAGTAACCATCTAAATAGGTAAACATTTATTAAAAATCCAGTAGTGAAATTTGGTGAAAATGTGAAAGTCTACAATGGGTAAAGCTTTCAAACTCATTAAAAACCAATCACACACAATTCCACCAGAAGACCGTATCTACTGGAGAAAAGAAAATAACTGGCCTTATTTTTAGAAGAGAATAGAAAGAAAAGAAATAGCATATGTTTTTCAACATATCTGAAATGAATTTTTTTATTAACAAAAGAATTTGAGACTATTTTTTCCTGCAAAGTAATGTTCAGTTGACAATTACTGCTTTTATACTATGTTATAGTAATATGAACCTTTGTTCGTAATGCCTCCTACATGTACAATTACCAAACCAAAGGGAAAAAAACCACCCATTTAAGCAGTAAAATACATACTCTGAGAAATTGTAGGAACTGATACATTTTATAATTTAGTGGTAACAGCTGAAATCACCAAGGGAGCTTTTCTCCTTAAAAGATTTCTCAAGTTTCATAGTTTAAAATCCAGTGAAAAGCTTTGGGAAACTCTACTGGATAAGCTGAGCTGCTCAAGAAATTAAATCACATAATACAATCATTGACATTTATTTGTTTGGAGGAAGCAAATACCAAACTTCAGATAAATGAGCCGTTCTCAAAGCTTAGATTAGGAATTCTACTAAAATATTTGTGACTGCATGTATATTTTTTCCATATATTGCAGGTAAACAGTGACAGTGATCAGGGGAACATGATTTTAGAGAGTATGCTTACTACTGTTTGAATGCTTTTTAAATTAAGTCATGATCCTGCAAGAAATGACATTTATCTATAGTGTTCAAGGCAAACATTAGAGACAAGCATAATTATAAGTAGAAATAAAACTTAAAAATCATGCTATAACAACTGTATCATTAGAACTATTCTACATAGTAGTCCAGAAATAGGAGAAGAGAGATGAGGATACATACAATTTTGCTTTCAGACTAAGAATGTTCTGTCAAAACCAGGACGAGCTCCTGTTGTGCTGCAGTCATTACAGCATGCATTTGGAATAGGCCCATACAAACACACAGGCACAAACACAAACCACAATATTTTTGTACCTAGCTCCTTCTTTTTTCATCTCTAAGTGCTAGTATAATTCCATGTTCTGCTTACAGTTGATTTTATATGCTGTATTTTTAATTAAATCCATATCTCCCCAGCAGCAGACTCTAGTTTGGAGTTTGTATGGCAAGGAGGTAGGAGAGTTTCTGATTACTGCTCCAACATTCAGTATGTCACACTTATTTCTCTTTGTCTTCCTAGCTCCCTCCTGACTGCCAGACTGCAACCCTTCTATAGCATGTCCTGCTGATTTTTCTATGAATGGCAATAATCTCCCCTAAATTTAGTTTTCTAGAATTTATGCCCTGAGTCCAATGTAGCCGATTAAGAAAGACAGAGATGTCCACGAACAGTGCATCCCATCCACTTTAGATAGAATCATCCCAAAAAGATAAGTTCCCACCCTTAATTATTGAGGGAACTTTAAGTATTAGTTTAGATAAATGGAGGGCTCCTCAAGGGCTTGCTACATACACACATAAAACAATACTGTTTTTCAGAGACAGATACAACATAATTAGGGAATTACTCTTACTAAAGCTCTAATAATTACCAGAGCAACATTAAAAACATTACCTGGGTGTAGGAATAAAGCATTATGTAAAATGATTTTGGTGCAGTAAGAGGTAAACTGAAATTTAATAAAGAGATATTTTCCTCAAAAACCAATGTCACACTTATTTCTGCCCACCAGAAGATTTATATAAATTAAAAAACATTTTATATTCATATAATATGTCATATAATAAGTATACAACAAAAAGGAAGAGAAAATGTTATGTAGGCAGAACTGTTTCTATATAGGACTCTTTCACAACTTTTTGCACTGGATGACAGTTGCTCTTTCTCTATTTTTATAACTACCCATTCTTTTTTCCTAAGCACTCAAAAATTGCTGCTTCACAGGTATTTGCTGGACTATTTTCCTTCTTGTACAAAATTACTTTTAAAATAGCCAAGGTAGATATAATGGCCCTGGGAAGTTCAGTACCAATGAGAATCAGATGAAGTGAACAAAAGATCCCCTGCCAGTACTGATTGAGCCAGACAGGAGCTTTTTTTAAAGGCCAGTCATTTTGTTTCTATTTTCAACTATTTAAAAGAATAATGTAATAATTTAATATCTATACAAATGGTACAAGCTTTCAATGTGTTTATTACTTTTATTATTGGATTTGAAGGAAGGAATCTGCATCTCAAAGGACTCCAAGGCATAAGAGTTTTTGCACAGCTATTTTTTAAGAGTCACCTCATGGGCTGGAATTTCTAATTAATCTGAGTAAGTTACTGATGCTCAGATACTCCTCCATGGCCCTGCTGTGCAGTAACACAAGAAAAACTTTACAGAATTAAGAGCCTCACTGGTTCTTCTCCTCAACAAGCAACAAAAGACAAGCTCACTTCTGAAAGTCTGACTCTCTACAGTTAACAAATACATTTGAAATTGTCTCCTTTCTCTATTTGCCTGAGAGCTCATAGGATGGCAGCAGATTTATAAATGAAGAATGTGAGCTTCAAGAATGGTATCTAATCTGTGCTAACCACCTGTATGAATTCTGGACCAGCAATGATCTTGACAGTTTTTGAGTCTGTTCCCTTCTTTAACACTAAAGGGATGCTCATGAAGCTTCTCTATTCCAGCAGCAGAGGAGCACTGCAGGTACACGTGTTGAGGATGCTATGCCTCTGCTCTTCCCTTTGCCTCCAAATGCAGAACTATTTCCTTGTTACAGGAAAGAAGTTGAAGCTCAGTAATTCTGCTGAGAGGAGAGACAACACCAACACTGTTCCAAAGATCTGGTATTCCAGGACTTAGAGCTTTTGGGATAGGCACTCCTGCACCAGGATCACACTGGCCAGCAAAAGCTGGATTATTAAAGAGCATTTATGCTCACAAAAACTTGTGATCTCTTATCCCTAGAAATAACAGCATCAGAGTGGGTGGTAGCTATGCTTTTTTAATATTATTGTGACAGGCTCAGATGGCATCATTTATTCAAATAAAGTACAATTTTTCACATTCATTAGCAAGCCAATGAATGGCAGTAATGTACATTAAGCTGAACAAGGGTGTGAAAATGCCATAACGCATTTATGTGCCCGATGGACCTTAGAACCCTTTGCCTATTCTTTTTTTTTTTTTACCCCAAAATTACCTGCCACTTATAAAGATGATGATTTTTTCTTGCCCTCAGATCTTAATTACTTGTGGGGTCTTTCAGATCATTCTTCACTAGCCATGCTCACACATCTCTTTTGGGGAAAAAAAAAGAAAATATGTCTTTGGGTTGTTCAGGGAAGACCTGGAAAATGTTAATCTGGGTAAAAGGTGCAGTACTGATGGCTTGCTAAGACTCAGAATGTAATTTAAATACTAGCAACATGCATTTTCAAGAATACATTTTAAGTGTCAGTAAACAGAGAAACGTAGGTAAATTTTCACAGTATGAAAATTGTTACATGAAAATAAATGGAATGGGAAGATTAATTTTTAAATTTGTAAATCCAAAGCACTGGCAGTTGAAGACTTTTAATGACTCTTAACTAACACTACTTAACACCAAAGGAGTTGTCTAAATTGTCTAACAAGAAAGTTACTGGAAATAGCAAAAGTTGAGGAAAAGGCAGGAGAACAACGGGCACAAATCAAATAAATTACAAAGGCAGAATGCCTACCAGTCAGTAATACTTTTGACCCAAATATACACAAAATAAATATACCCCAAAATAAACACAGCTCAACATTTTCAATTAAAAAAAAATTAACAGAAGAATGATTGCATATAAGAATAACCATATTTTATGCCTTTTTTACATAGAGGTATTTGAAATATGTCTAGCATGTTTCTGGGTACAAATACATACCAAGGACATTGGAAGTTGCTCTCTCAAGTGAAACAGGTTCAACTATGAACAACTGTAAATGAAGAGTTGTGTACTACTTTAAGGCAAAAGCCTAGCATGAAGCCTTTATTCCAATCTAGAAAGAAGTTGCAATAAGTAGTTTCTAATCACAAACAGAAGCAAGAATAAACAAAGTGAAAACTCTCCACTGACATTTTGTAATTTTTAAGAAAATATTTCACAGTCATACACAGCAATATTCTTTTCTGAAACTTTAATTTGCGCCTACTCAGAATAAGGCACAGACTGAAAAAACCTTTATTACTAACAACATATCCTCTATTTCAACAGTCTGGAAGATGATCCTAATGCTGTTACTGATCAAGTGTATCAGAATTATGTCAGGTTTTAAAATCTGCCTGTTTTTCTCCAAATCTAATTTTAGATTTCTCTCTTCGAAACTAATAAACCAGCCCGAAATAGAAATGAAATTCCTATTAATTCTGAAATCTTTTTTAGCACTAAATAAACACAGAGAATTGCAGAATATGTATAATAACTTAATAATTAACTAATACATCATAAAATGGGGAAAAACCTAAATGCAGTAGAATCCTTATTCTTTGATCATGTATGAGATTTTGCTTTAAGTCGAGGAAATTGGTTTTACTCATTTGAAAAAGAATTTACCAGTCTAATTAGATTGTTTAATCTTCTCTCAAACCATTTAATCCATGGATAGTTTACTCCTGTATGATACAAAATGCATTTCTAATTTTTTTCTTGTAGGAAAAAGCAAGATCAGAATCATGACAAAAATAAGATAAAAAAATCTAAGTTATTTCATTAAGCTGGAATTAATAAAGCCTATTTCCCTACAGATTTGCATCTTTTTAAGGTAGGAAGATGCAGTCTTTGACAGAAACTTTTCCTAAAGTTGTCTGGGGACAGCAAATACAGGCATAAAGGAACGCCTTCCTTGAGTAGAGGATTTCATAGCATCATTCTCCAATCCAAAGATGCTTATCTTTTATATGCATGTAAGAATCTTATTTTCTGAGAGAAGCTCATCTCTTTGTCAAATCCAGATCATATTCATAAAGGGTCCAATGTTGTTTTACAAAAACAACAGGTGAGGTAACACCGAAACTAATCAAACAAATCGAGAGTTTAAAATTGTCCTAACCATCATTCAGAAGCAATAGTGTATGCATATATAAATTTAAAAAAAAAAAATCAAAATTCAATTATTATGCATTTTTGTATTTAGCCCTTTTGTAGGTTTTTTGATAAACTAGGATTGGTACATTTTGAACTGTGCCTTTCAATAGAGTTTAAACCTTCCTTATAGACACAAATGGTGCCCCGAAAAATATATTTATAAAAAAACCTCCCAAAGGTCCTTAAAGGAAGTCTTGCACTTCTAACTCCTCCTGAGTACTGAGCAACTATACTGTGTTAAGTGTAAAAAGAGGATATTTACTTTACTGAATTTGCATTTCCTGCTCAGACCCTGTGGTGGGATTTTTTTGTGTACCATGATACTTACATTCTGATATCAAGATCACTCTGAATTGTATCCATGACAGTTATATTCAAGTAGGAAAAATGATGAGTTCATAATTCTCATAATTATAGTTCTCAACAGCTCTCAATCCCTGAATTATTACCAGTTTTTTGTACCAATCCTAATAAAACATACTGCAGACTCTAGGGTTTTAGATGTGGTCAAATGATTGAAACAACAGGTAGCTGAAAATAAGGTAGCAAGTAATAACTGAGGTACTTATGCATGTAAAAAGGAATTTAAAAAAATTAACAGAACAATACCAAACTGAACAAGAAAGAGGGAAAAAACTCGCTCAACAATGGGTGCTATTATAGATTTAATAACAAAATTATGAAATATGCAGATGAGATTAAATGTAAGATTTTAAATATAAGACAAGCAAAAAATATACCACATGACTGTTGATTATGATGGACCTAGTCATTTGGTCCTTTTTAATTTCTACACTATTTTTTACTGCAGCATTTGGTGTAATGCCTTATTTTGTTTGCCTTAATAATCATGAATATTACATGCACTGTGATCAGTTTTAGAGTATGAACCTTTCCTATATTTGTATGTTTCTTGTTAACATGCTACGGAATTCAGAACCTATGGGACTTTGGGACCTTAATTTAAGCCTGTGGCAACGAAGATGCAGCTGCTCATTCATAAGCAATCATCACAGATACAGAAGTTTTAAGATTAAATTTGGAAAGCCACTTTCCCAAACTTTTAAAATTATTAAATTATAACAGAATCAGTGCTTTTTTTTCCTCCTGAGAATTATTACTTGCAAAGTTTTTTCCAAGTTTAAAATCAAACCAAACCAATTTAATAGAGCATTCCACCTGAGCTTTCACCATGTTAGAATTGCAGATTAAGTATCAGTATTTGATTATTATTGTAATGTTTGCTTCTCACATACATAATTATAATATATCATCAACCATGACCCACTCAAGTGTCTTTTGAAGTTGGCATTATAAATTTATTCTACATTCACCCAGGTGCAATTGAACACTGCTAGCACAATTTACTTAAATGAAACTTCTCCTATCATTGAATCAAATAATTATAAAGTAGTGTTATTTATTTGTCTTATAGAAATGCCCTAAATAAATAAAGGTATAAATAAAACAGATGGCTTTGTCAACATGTGAAATCTACATGTCTATTGACATCTACAGACAACATATTAAAGAGTCAATATCGATCAAAGGTCTGGAGAATCTCATCTCATAGGGGAAGGCTGAGGGAGCTGGGCCTGTTCAACCTTGAGAAGAGGTGAGTGAGAGGGGACCTCATCAGTGTGCCTAAGTGTCTTAAGGAAAGGTTTCAAGGGGAAGGATCCAGGCTCTTCTTGGTGCTGATAAGCAATCAGACCAGAAGCAATAGGAAGAAATATGCACCGAAAGTTCCATCTGAGTGTGAGGCAGAACTTCATTACTGTGAGGGTGACTGAGCACTGGAACAGATTGTCCTGAGAGGTTGTGGAGGCTCCCTCACTGGAGACATTCAAGGACCATCTGGATGCAATCCTGTGCCATGTGCCCTTGGATGACCCATTGTGGTTCCTTCCGACCTGACTTTGTGCTTCTGTGAAATGTACTTTATAACTGACATGACAGGACAGCTGTGTACCTGTGCTACAAGTTACTTTCTCAAATAGGATACTCTATTTTATTGGATTAGGACAGTAATCCAGGGTGCAAAGGGCTGATCATGATGGAGTCTAGAAACTCTCTGAATTAGTGCCAAAGCTAAATTCCTGTGGCTAAAGTCCAGAGTTCTGCTGTAGTAGGTGGCAACACCACAGAAAGCTTTGCAAGCAAGTTCTCAGAGCACTGTCAAGATGATCAGTAGATACTGATGAGAGTAGTATTTTCAGATGGCTGACAGAAATAATATCATATTACCATGGCTCTCTTTCTTGACAGTAACAGGAATTTTCCTTAGGAGTGCAGCAGCAGTGTTGTTTAATCCCTCCTTAATATTTTGTTTCCTTCCTTAATATTTTGTTTCACTGACTACAGCCTGTGAAAGTAAAGTTTCATCTCCAGAGGATACTGTAAGTTTCAACAATATATAATTCCTTTACAAATGCCCAAAAACTGTAAGACAAACTTACTTTGTTTTAATTCTTCCTTTATCCCATGAAGTTTTTCTCTTCATTAATATATATATATATTGGAATCCAGTGTTTCCTAAAGCAAGGCAGGCCTCTCAAAAGACAATCACCCAGGTTTTGTGATTTTCCTGCAAAGAAGTGGCTCTAGCTTCCTTTCCCTACAGATCTAGCCACTGACATGAAACTCTGCAGCAAAAATCCTCAAGGAAATGCAAGTAAAATTTACAAAGTTTTCCAAAGCAGACAGGCTCCTTTCAAGTGCAGCTTCACCTTTTCCTTGCAGACACACTGGGGACTTCCTTCATTAGCACCAGACAGACATAAAATGCAAATAAATGTGCTAAGACTAGAAAGGAGTGTGGTGTAAACTGTTGGTTAAGAAAAATGATACCATAAGAGTGGTATCTACAACATCTAAAGCTTCATGACTTGGGTTGCTATAGGTGCCACAAACTCAAGTAGGTGAGAAATTCTGAACTGGGGTGGGCTAGGATTTTTTATTCTTTGTATGTTTCTCAGATCTCTCCTTTTTCTATCTTGCAAAAGCTCTCTGCACTGCTGGTCAAAATCAGACAGAAATACAACATTTATTTACATTGATGAGCAAAGCACCAGGAAAACTGTTTTCTCACTATCAGTTAGGTAAAAATGTAAGCAGCTCAAAAGATTCACAAGTATGAAGATGGCATTAGGAGCTGGATGTCTAAGAGCTGTATTTCTTGATTTGTTGTATCCCATCCTCTAGCACATACAATTCAAAATACAGTTCATTACAGATTATCTACCTCTCAACATTTTAGCAAGACACACTATTTTTTTTTGTATTACATGGAGGTAGGTATTGCTCATGTTATTAAAGACTGTTTTGCATGATATGTATTCAAAAGAAATCTAAGCCTAAAACTGATGCTTCAAAATTTTCTTTTCCTGATGTATATACAGAAGTATGTAGTCTTAAATTCTGAAAAAAAATTTATTAGTTTTAATAATGTTAACATGAAAAACTTCAAATGCCACATATCCTGCAAGTCAGTCTGCTTCAGAGTTCTGTCTCATTGATGTAAATTTTTCCCTAGATTATTTTCCCTAGTCAATTTTATTATTTTGTCCTATTAGAAGTGCATTTCTTTCCAAGTTGACTCCAAATCAAGTATCTTAAAGGAAACCCCCTCAGGATAATTCCCTCATGCAGGCACTACAAAGTGGTTACAGTGGTAGCATGCAAATGACTACAATGCTCATGTTCATTCCAGAAATTGTCAGACATCATCTGACTTCTGTCAGAGTGAAGGATTTGGCAAGAAGTTGTAACATGCAGAAATTTCACGTGCTAGTGGCAATTAGAGGTCATTGTTCCCAACCAGGAATTTGAACCCCGCTCAACTATCTAATACAGATCTACCTACAATGCAAGTTATGAAAAGCTCCTAGGAAACGTGCATCTCAGGTCTCCAGAGTGACAACTAATCAGAAAGGAACCAAAAAAGCTCTTCCTCTGCTCTCTGGGTCTTTAAATGAACAAGAAAATGTAGCTTGAAATAATCAAGGCTTTTCTATCCATTACTCAATAATATCTTCTGAGACAGTTGCTATTCAAATGCTTAAGGAATAAGTTTTAAATAGTGGTTTGGCTGAACAGCCACGATTTAAAGGAAAAAAAAAAAACAGCCTGCAGGAAACCCAGAATGACAAACCTCCAGAATTTACAGAAGATGACCAACGAGACTAGCTTTCCTTCTAGGAAAAGCCCTGTATCTTTTTCACACACAAGACAGAGATATTTCACAAAAAATTCCACTGCATTATAATCATAAGGTGGAATATCCGCAGACACTACTGGCCTAAGACAGCAAGGATTCAGAACAAATTTTTTGCTTACAATATTTCTTACAGTATGCAAGGTAACACTAAGTTTTCTAATCAGCAATATGGTATCTCATCCAACAAGTCACCTGGAGGATACAGAAAAGCAGAGAGAATTACAGTTTGCTGAAAATCCACCACAAAGACTATTCACCATTCAGACTATTTTTTGGGTTTCGGCTTTTCTCTTTTTTTTTCAGAGAAAGAACACTATATCCTTTAGATCTTGGAGGTTTATTAAAGCAAATGGACATCAAAAAAAAAAGTAGGCCAATCAAAAGTAAAAAGTATGAATGTAAGGCATTGCTTTGTCCATGGGGAAAGATTTTTTAAATAATTTTACTTTTTTTTAAATTTTATTTTTATATCATTTACATATGTATAGATATGTACACACCTCTCTAGAAATACTATCTACATTTCTTTAAATATTTAACATGAATAGCCCCATATGAAAAATACATGCAGAGAGCCAGAATTAAAAAAATGCAAAAAACCAATAAAACATATTTGATAATGCTACTATCTCAAGTCTTTTTGTAACAACCACCAGGGATTCTTGCAAATACCACTATAAACTCCACTGTCATTGTGTCTAAGAAATATTTAACATAACAACAAAAGGGCAAATATAGATCAAAAAAGCCCAGTAGCTGCCACTGCTTCTTCACTCTGCCTAAAATAAATAATTGGATAGGACATGATTAAACAGAATTACGTTAACAACTATAGTTTACATGCACATATTTTCATGCATATAAATAAGATGCAATGCCCTATCATCTCTGTCAGGAAGTCACCTTCATTTGCAAGGATGTGAATTTGAGCCACATAGCTCCTCAGTGGATCAAAATTAAAATGGAATCAAATCAATTTTGTAATTATTAATATAATAGACAAGAACTAGGGTGGTGAGCCATCAATTCTAATTAAAGGCTGCAATTAAAGGATACTTCAATCAATCATCTCTCTGAAAGTATACTCTATTGATTGCTGCATTAATTATTAAAATCATATTAAAATAAAATTCAGATTTAGTTATCTGCCAGCTACTTCAAGATAATATTCTGGGTCTTATAACTAAATGAGTGACATCATAACTAGGACTAAAATTTCTTTTCTTTTTTTTTTCCTCCAAAGAATCCTTAGAAGGGGTACTCAAGAAATTCACTTTCTATCTCAGTCTATTAACTTCCCATGGCAGTCTCCTGGGACTTGCTTTTTCTTCACCAGCATTTGTCACAATACCTGTTTGTGTCTTATGCGCTTCAAGTGTACACACATGTCGGACAACACTAAACCAGGTATTTTAAGAACTTTTGACACAGGAAAAACCAAGACCTAGCTGTATAAGTAATAGATTGTATAGTAATGAATAGTTGTATAGTAATAAATGTTAAAATACAATTCATAATTTTGCAGCTCAAACTGAAATATAGGTAGATGAAATGCAGAGTTCATAGTAAATGGCAACAATGAGATACTTGACACAGTTATGTTTTATGTTCTTGGGAAGAAAAATAACATAAATAAGATAGCTGAAAAGCTACTGAATATAATTCAATCTTGACAAAAAAAATCGTGCTAAAGGCAGTCTCAGTTAAAAAAAATAAGAAAAGATTGAAGTAAACAAACAAAAGAAGCCAAGTTATGGGTGTGGCAAGTAAGAACTGTGAAAAAATGCATCCCACTCTAGTCTTTGCATAAACAACTTTTCAGGCTGGTATGATAAAATCATTAAAAGCTGCTTCCTGAATTCTTAAGTACATATGTTGTAAGTCTTACCTCTTAGTTTCTTATTATCTGCAGTAAGCTAACATAATGACAAGAAAGTAATGTACAGATGAAACCCTCTTGATTTCAACTGCACAAGTACCATACCTAGTGCATCAACACAAATGCTTTGTTACCATATTCAAACAATCCTGAAAGAGTTATTTAAATGTTGTTACCTGAAAGGAAAAGATGGCCAGACGCTTTCAAAGACCAAAGGCCCTTGACTGAGCTACAAAAGCTAAGACTAGCTCCATAAAATCTTGTATTTGTAAAAACCTGTTCCACATTGTCAAATTCCCCACCTAATTTTCAAGCTGATAATTGTACTGGCAGGTGGCCAGGCTACAGAAATCTGTAAAGTTATGACTGTCACCCACTGCTTTGCAATGATGGCCTGTAATCAGGAGAAAAAAAAATTAAAAAACACAGGAAGGGAGGGAGGAGAAGAAGAAAAAGAAAGGAAAAATTTTTGATAATAAAGTATCTTATTTTATTAGACCATTGGTTATGCTAACAGTAAAGTAAGCGTAACCAACACCTAGAAGCTGGAAATTCTAGCTCCTTCTTCAAAAATAAAGATCCAACTTTAGAAAATAAAGTAAGATTTTACTACCAATTTTGCCTAGATATGTCAATCAAACTTGCTTCTCTTAATTGTGTTCCACCAACCTTATCTTGCTTTGAAAGTCAAGCAGGCACCAGCAGGCGATGGCAGCAGGTGAGAGGAGCAGGCGATGGCAGCAGGTGAGACTCACCACAGGTGTCGTGAGGTCTGGCTGAACGCACAAACACAGCCCTCAAAAACCTGCTCTTCATTTAGAACTCGCTGGATTCAGTTTACTAAAACCACTACAAAGCCAGGAATGTTTCCACTGAGAATATATTTCTTCAGAAGGTCGAAGTTTCCTAACGTATCTTGGCAAAATCAATGAATTACCTTCAACCTCTTACACTAACCTTCTGTAATAAAATCTACATTTATGTGGTGTTAAACTCGTGAAGATTACATGCACATCATATCATCTAAACACATTTAACAAAGACACATAGAAAGAGTGATACAAAAGAGATTATCTATATGGATTTATGATTTCAGACACAATATTTCACAATGAATATCTAAAATGTTGTTCCAGATCACTTATCCTTTGAGATATCTATTTAGAAAATTTATGCAGTATTTGATGGCAACTAAGAACCCTTTGTGGCAAGCTCTTTTCTTTTGAATTATCATGAGTTATCTATGCTTACTAAAATCACTAAAAATTAGGAAAATACAAGCATAATACTTATTATTATAAAGACAACCACAATAGCAGATTGAAGTTTTCTCAAGAACAATGCAGAGACATCAAGCTAACTATTAAAATTCCTTGCCAGTGTGGGAAGATTGTTTGTACATTTATATGAAAACATCATGCTCAAAAAATATCTTTAAAACAATTACCAGGGGGAGGAAGAAAAGTATTACAACAAAGCAACAAGGAAACAACTATTATCAGTTTATGCAGCAGGACTATTCTGGTCCTCCAAGTGCCTCAGACTCCTCCAGGGACAGGATTTTAAGAGCAGTTACATTTGTACAGTAACTGATGCGTTCAGTTCTCCTCACAACAGTGATTAAAATGGCTCAGAGAGAGTTGTCGTGCTGAATGCAGTTAATCATCAAGGATTAGGCAAGCTGCCTTACAAAATTCTGGCTTTTCCTATCGCATGAAATTACTTTAAAAAATTAAAATTTTACAAAATCTGATTCCACTAGCTATTGGCAGCCCTCAAATTTGAGTGCTTCTGCCATGAGTTGCAGGCATCTACATGAAGCCTAAGATGTTTAATTTTAGACTGGGAACAAAATCCACTTACCAAGTCTTACTGCAAATTTATATCCTCTGTACATGATGCTACCAATATTTTTACACCTCATTAAACAAAGCTTGTCTTTGTTTGAGTTTTTTGGGGATGTTTATTTGAGTTGGGGTTGTTTGTTTGTTTGTTTAAGTAAGTTTTGGTTTTTTGTTTTTTTTTTTTTAATCAACAACAGTTTTTTTACAAAACTTTCTAAAGCTCTTTCTACAATAACATTAATTTTCAGAGTGACACAATCACATTTTTTGGTATGCGCATTAAAAGCAGAGCCAGAAAAAAAATTAAAACAGGCATTAATGATTCCTTTATATTTTTCTTTGTTTTATATGTTTGCCTTTGAAAAACAGTACCCTTTATGCTAGGAAATACTGCAGGTATTTGAGTATAATTGTTACCAAAATGCATTTAAATGTAGGTTTGTTATGCCACAATTAGTTTTAAAATCATTCACTTTTGGCAACTGTCTTTCCATAAGTGTACTTGCCAGAAATATATTACTCTTTTTATTATCACACTATTACTCTTCACAGCCCTCTTATTTGGATTCAATAGTATTACTTTTATTTATATTCTGTTTATTGTTCTCAGCCATGATATACAGAACCTGCCAATAATAAATTGCTAAAACCAGTGCTAGATTTTAGCTTATTTTCCATCCCAATTCATAACATTCTATTTTAATTTCTATGTGCTAATATCTCCCAAAAAAATTGCTAACATTTTTGATTAAAACACCAAAAGCACTTTCCTAAAACAATTAAGACTACAAATTTGGTTTTGAATAAAGACTTTTCTGGATTGTTTTGATAGAAAATTAACATTAAAAGTTAAAAATTACTACATTTAAAAATAGAATAAAACCAGATCTTACGCTATCATAAAAGAGTAATTTTTGGTTATGTCCTGATTATGTATAAATAATATCTCTTTCCTTGGCAAACAGACTGCCAGATTGTTACACTGTGGATGTGATAATCTCTATTTACTACTTAAAGTAATGCACTGAATGAAAACAGAGGGGAGAGCTTTACATTTCACAGATTACTGCAAAAAATCAGAGCATTGATGATTTTATTAATAATAAAATGAAAAAAAAAATCCACTACTTCAGCATGCAGGTGCAGACACTGAAGGTCCTAGCAGACACGTATAAGAAGACTAAAACCGGACAAACAGCTAAATCAGTTATTACCCCAGTTGCACACAACCCCCTTCTGACAGATGCAGCTGTCCCTGAAACAGCAGCATCCGATCAGATTAGAAATGAACTCCTGAACCTTCAGTTTTCAGCCTGACATGTCAGGATAATCCCAAGTTGGAAGTGCTTTACTGCAGTATGCTGGGCTGAAACCTGTGGTAGCTGAGCTGCAAGTGGGTGACTGTCCTGTCCTAAGGGCAGGAGAGTCCGGGGGCTGCAGGCAGCAACACCATCAGAGGTGGGATTTGGAAGCGTGGGCCACGTGTCTGTCAGAGCATTCATATGATAGAAACATCATAAATACACATCTAACCAGAGTAAACACTGGAAACATGAGCATTACCACAGCAGCTAAAATTACTGGTCCACCAAACCTGACACCCTGTTTCCAGCAGTGGTTGTTGTCCAACATTTAAATGGAAAGCACTAAGAAACCCTATGTAAGGCATACATGAATTCCAGTCAATTTTAATTTCATGTATTTTACTATGGTTTGCCTAAACAAGGCAGCCTAATCAGATCCCTCTCTACACACTTTTAAACATACATCATCCCACCAACAAAATACAAACATTCTTTGATTTTGACACATATGGATAGGAAAACAAAGGCTCTGGAGCTTTCTGGAAAATAATATAAGACTCAAATTATCATTTGTCTGGTATGCTAAGTCTCATCTACAAAATCTGAGCTAATGAAAAATTTGGAAACAATCAAATGAGATGAAACTTGTTTGAGAACATAGGGAGTAAAAACTGTGCAAAAGCTGTGTATGCAAGCAGAAGAAAAGCTAAGTTACAGAAGCTGTACTCCAAGGTTCCATTCAAGAATTTGTTTTTTAACTTTCTATCCTTTTGTCTCCTTTTTTTTTTGTTTTT
>VXBR01003881.1:402530-485721 GCA_013400215.1 Cisticola juncidis | reverse complement strand
TTTTTTTTTTTAACTTAAAAAGATTATTCAAAGTTTATTTCACTACCCTCCTTTATTCAAGTAGCTCTCCACTGCCATGTGTTTTATTCTTACTTTAGCTTTGGAAAGCATTAATCCTAGTATTTTTATTTATTTAGCTAACACTAGGAAATATATGTGAAACTGAAATTTCAGTAGGGTGAGAAATGTCTTTAAATCTCTGAACCACAAAAGTGTTCCTGTGAAATGAACATCAGGACCAGTGAGTGATGATTCTGATTACACTTGTACATGGAGAAGTGTGCCAGTAGAAAAATACATTTTTCAAAGACCATTGAATTTAAGTATGCCGTGACAAAGAAAAGACTGTAAAGGGTCAGATTTTGTAGAAAAAGAGTTTCAATGGTCTAAACAATGAATTCATTCCCTATCTGATATTATCTCCAAGCCTATTCAAATCAGTTAGCAGGTGTGAACTAACTACTATAGCATATGTTTCCTGTTGTGCTGCCTTTTGTTCTCTTCTACATTAACTATGGCATATAAACAATATGTGACTTGTACTGCCATTCATCTATTAACAAAAAAACAAAACAAAACAAAACAAAACAAAACAAAAAAAAACCCAAACCAAACTTTAACCCCCAACTTTCTACAACTGTATTTAGTTTTATCATAAAAGACAAACATCTATATTTACAGGCCATGTTTTTCTCCTAATTTATGGTAATGGTTATTTTTCATCTCACAGAAATACGTCTGAGCAGCTCTGTCACAAAAGAAAATACAAAGGCTAAAAGCACATAAAAACAGCTCCATTTTCACAGAAGTATGATTCTATAGTTCTCAATCTAGTGGCATTCAAACAATCAGGTAGTTTTAAATCATATCAGTAAATTAAAGAAATGCAATCTGATTAGTGCAATATGCCCAAGTGATTCACTACGAACACAGATTTCATACATGCCCTACTTTTCTTGAATGGACCAAGCTATTAATTTCTTTTTAGAGAAACAGTGATTTTTTTTTTTTTTTCTTTTCTTCTAGGAGATAAATTGCTCTCTTAGAGATGTGAGGTTTGCTTTTGCTTGTTTAGTTTTTAACCGAAATGGTTCTCTTTGAATCAATATTATTTTCAGATGTCTCAGTGGAACTGGTAAGACAACCTTTATCCTGTTTTTGAAAACAGGGCATACTTGTGATAATTATGGATTAAAAAGACTTAGTTTTAAGCAGTGGGCTTCTGCATTATTTCTGACCATTAAGCTTCAACATCAGACTACAATGTAGAGCAAGTCATACCAGCATTCTGAAAATATATGTTGAACTTAAACATACTGAATTTTTCCAGTAATACCTAATTCACATATGTTGAAATTCATTTACTTTCTATATAAACTTGAACTTTTTCCACATCAACAGAGGATTAATTATCCATTGCTGATCTGATTTAATATCTATACACATTCTATTGCTCTGGTAAAGAACTTTCTGCATAGTTTTATTATCAATTATTGCCAGTTTCTTAAGGGGAGCTCAAAAGCAGGCTCTGTTTAGCAGTATGGCCAATAGTCTTTTTCTCCTTGCTCAAAAGAGATATCCCACTAAAAAACTAAGAAAAACATGCTCAAACCATGAAGCTGGTATCATTTGACTCTAGTTTCACAAGAACATGGTCCATATTAACCTTTTGTAAGTAAGAGGAATCCAGTTGAACTAAACTGAATGTACTTGGTATTATTTTGGGCAGAGAATAATAACAGAAACAGAAACTATTTATTGTCTAAATACATAATTTGCATGTATCTGTCACTGTGATTAAGAATAATGCATAGGAGATGTTCCAATGCCAGTGGTGATGAAGAAAGTGAAAAATAAGGGGATACGATACAGGAAAACTTTAAAGTTCTGAAACTTCTCAGATAAAGTCCATAGTATCAATATAAGATTCTAAAACACTGGAACCTTGTTAAAGATAAAAAGCACTTAAAAACCCCACCCCTTATTTTAAAGTGAAAATTTAATATTTGAATCCGAAAACTAAAAGTTGCAATTCAATTTAAAGTTGTACAGGGAAGAAAGAAGAAGAAAAAAAATCCCCAAGACATTATAAAAGGTATCTCAGCTGAACAAATAAGAAAATATATCAAGGTATAAAAGCTGCTTTTCCTTGGTTGATGCTGAGCATGTGGTAAAGCCATGTCAGGTGAATTACTTCTCTGAGAGCTCCAATCAGCAAACACTGTCAGTTAAAAAATACCAAAATCAAGTTGGCTCGTCAGAACAGTACTTTGCTTGTTCCATTTCACTTGCTCCAGTTTATCAACATTTTTCAATACAGTGAATGATCATGTCATTCATCATGTCAGATGATGTCATGCTGCAAAATGAGTAATGGCATGATGAAATTAAAATTTTTTGAGGAGTGATTTTAGTGATGCAGAAGGAGCCTAAAGAAAAAAGAAATCCCAACCAATTAGTTTTCAAATATTAGCAATTTTACTCATTAGTCATGCATATGCAAATGTAGATTAAAAGAAACTTCATCTAATCAGCCACATTATGCAATTCTATGCAGCATGTGACTCTCTCATCTGCTTTAAAAGTCTAGTTAGATTTCCCAACCTTTGTTTCAGTTTTGCAACTAGTAAGTAAAGGAATTGGTTAAAAATAACCCTCTGCCTTGGTACAGGTTGGGAACCAACAAGTTGGAAAGCAGCTTTGTAGAACAGGCCCCGCAGGTCTGGTCAACAGGAAGTTGCCCTTGAGCTAGCATTACACCTTTGCAGCAAAAAAATCCATGGCATCCCGGGATGCATTAGGAAGAACCTCACCAGAATCTTCTCAATGCATTTAAATACCTGGTGGAAGGAAATACAACCAGACCCTTGGAGATGGACCCAGTGAAAGGACAAGGGGCAATGGACACAAATTGCAACAGGAAATCTTGTTTAAAGGTAAGCACAAAACTTTTACAATGTAAAAGTGATAGAACACAGGAACTGTCTGCTTATAGAGGTCTTGCAGTTTTCAAGAGGGGCTATATTCAAAATTCAACATGATGCCATTCTAGCTGAAACCTTTCTGAGCAGCAGCCTTAGAGACTAGAGCAAATATCTAGGTGTTGTTTCCAGCCTCAACTACTGTGATTCTGTGACCACAGAAAAGATGCAATAACATTGTAGCCAAAGTAGTATGTATTTAATAACTACATGTTAACTTAGCTTTTTATAAAATGTATAATAGACACATTTTAACAAGGAAGACAAAAATATATTTTATAAATGTGCACATCTGCCAAATTTCAAGCTCCTGCTCCTAAAAATGTAATTGAAATGAAAATATGTCTTACNCCCTGTCTACAAAAATGCTGTAACAAAGTAAAGAAAGTCTTCAAAAGATGCACTGTATCCCCTGTGTACATGGGAAGCAAAAATTATTCTAAGGGTCTCATTAAGGTGTTAATTATACAGTCTTTGGGTATAATCAAGAAGCATATTTCTGAAGGTGAATATTTTTAAGATAAAGCAAGACACATATAGCTTGGTGGTTTAAATGAAGAACAACTGAACTTTGAGACTGCCAAGTATCTAAAGCAAGGGTTTAGCTATATAAACACAGCAGTTAAGGGCATGAAGAAAATCACATTCTCCCCCACTGAAGCTGCACAAAGAAAATCTTCTGTGCACAGTCTTGATGTTTGGACATTATGTAATTTGGGAGGATCATGTAACTACACAAGTTCAGTGACACACCTACAAGATTTTTCTCCCAGCATGCAGTCACTACATCGGAATGTTGCACATTGGCATGGACCCGGATTAGGTCCCTTACATGTAACTTGAGTACAAGTAGCAATGTGCCTGCATTAATGTATCAGCTCAGGCAGGCTCATTACCCTTCTTAAATAAACAAACTAAGTTGCAAGAATGTTTTTAATCAATAGCAACAGTCATTCTTAAAGAGGAAATGTAGGTGCCTACAATTCAATTACGCTTGTTCATGTTACACACTCAGAAGAAAAGTTGTGTAAGTGTATATTTGACTTCTCCAGTTTTCCAATCAGAGCTGATAAATATAAATAATCATAGAGCATCCAGAGTTAGAAGCAATCACAAGGATCATCAAAGTTCAAGTCCTAGCCCAGCACAGGCCCACTCAACAAACCACACCCTGTGCCTGAGAGCAGTGTCCAAACACTTCTTGAGCTCTGTCAGGCTGGTGCTGTGACTGCTGCCCTGAGGAGCCTCTTCCAGTGCCCAAACACCCTCTGGGTGAAGAACCTTTTCCTGATATCTGACTTCAACCTCCCCTGACACAACTTCAGGCTGTTCTCTGGGGTCCTGTCACTGATACCGCAGAGAAGAGATCAGTGCCTGCCCCTCCTCTTCCCCCGGTGAACTCATAGGGCTTCCTGTCTAGACATAGGTGGCAGGTGTTTCTAAAATTTACTTATGGTCAGTCAGAAAAATGAAAGGCAACTAAGAGCAGCACGCTTGAATGGGCAGCGCAAAGCAAGCAGTCTTACTACAAGTTATTCCTCCACCCATAATTAAAAAAAAAAAAAAAAAATAAATCCTCCTTGCAGTCTTCTGAAATTGTAGTCATTAGCAACTACCAGAAAGCAAAACTGGATCCTTACCAAGCACGATCCCCTGAAACTGCATAAACACACCCTCTTGTTTAGGAGCAAGAACTGCATACCAAGTTGCTCCTACCCTAACCAAATCCATGTGTTCTGAAGAGCAGGCTTGAGTTCTAAAGCACTCAAGATCTGACAGTGTCACTGCTAATGATTTAAGAGGACTAACAATTCTCAAACTGCTCCTCTGTCTTGAGAGACTAAAACTCAATTTAGGGATTCATTTATCAATTCAGAGCATTTAAAGATTCTACTTTGAGAGAATCAGTATTTTTCAAATAATTGATATAATTTTAGAATTTTATGGGGGTTGAATTTTCATGACAAATTTAAGGCAAAATTCCCTGAAAGTATAAAACCAATGAATGCCTAATATGTCATTTTAGATTTCAACATTTAGATTTTACTGCTATTTATACTTTTCTATGCAACTTCACCAAATGTGAAAAATTCCTTCAACTAACGAACTTTCTGTTCATTTCTTCAAATTTATCAAGTGTCTACTGACTGAGGACTGACTTACATGATGATAATTACCAAACTGCATCTAAAATAGAGACACCATAAATATGTAACCATCTCTGCATATGCAGATATTTCAATAACTTTCTTGGCAACAAAAGCAAAATACTCAACCAATATATTAAAATCTACCAGGTCACGTGTAGGTTTTAACAGTGAACAGCTCAGTTAAGAAGTCGGTTTCTAAAAGCCTGTTTGTCACAATTCACAATTGCTCTTCTAACATTCCTGTTGATTATACAGGAAAAGGAAATGACCTTCCCCCAGGAAGCCCTGGCTTTTCCTCAGTTATATCCTCAGTACTGGCAAACGCCTCTTCGCATTCCAGTTCTGCACTGAAATTTTTTTAGCAGAAGTAGGAGTTGGTTAAATTTGTCTTAGACTGAGGTCTATAAAGAAACAGAGTAATGGATTATGGCAATTATGTTGTGATGTTGAATAGAACTGAAATTCATTATTGCTAGATTTTTATATTGAATAAATATAGAAATATTTTTCATTCAAAAGCACAACATATTTTTCTGAATAAAAGGACACATCATATGTTTAGAACTATGATGGGAAGACATTTTTATAAATCAGTGGTGTAGTACCTATTACAATCCACTTCCCAGTGTAACAACAGCAAGAAGTCTCTACATACTGAATACATTTGACATACTTCCATAATTCTGTTTGGTATTACAAAAATACTAATGCAGTATTTCAAGAATAAACTGTCTAGCCTTTCATGTGTCAAGAAACTGTGCAACCACTTTCATGTACACAGCTGTCCTGTCACATTTTCTTTCAGAACACAGCCCACAGACATGCAACTTCATCCTAATGGTAACGAGCATAAGTGGAAGCTCAGCAGTTCTAGGAGAAGCAGCAATTATGTTTATCACAGCTCAGGACTTGTTTCCCGCTTTTGAAACCCTGTTTCCTGTTTGTGCACACAAAGCACTAATCTTTTCCCACCACCTGCACAGCGTTTCTGCTGCTCCTCAACAGGATTCCCACAGCCTGCAAGCGCCCTAGCAGCATCTCGACAAGGATCATGCAGCAGGTCTAAACGGAGTCAACTTCTCTCACATCTTCCATTTGGAGTTTTTTTTAATGGTAACCTACACAAGTTTATTCTGAAAGAAAGAGGTATCTAATCTAAATGGCAAGGACACAAAATGACAGATGAAAAAATTCTCAACACAAAAAGCCTAGGCAATCTAACTCAGATGTCACACAGACTAATCCAAAACACTAATAACTACAGAAAAAAACCCCGCGTATCAAACTACTCCCTCCTCCAACATGTATTCAGATGGAATTTTATTTTTGGTCTCTGCAAGGTTCTTTGTTCTAGTTTCCTGCCTAGATTTCCCCTTTTCCTGTGCCAAGGCAAGCAGTTAAAACCAGGATGATCAGAAATAAACTTTAGAAGCAGATGTTACTACAGTTTGTTACATTCAGGTACATAGGGTAATTGTGTGTTTTCCTGACTATATACAATCAACTCCTACTGGCATTAATGCTGGGTAGTGATAAAGGCAAGAGGAAAACCAAAAATCCCCCAAAACATTAATCTTGTGGTTAATCTCACTTCTATGGATGTACTACAGAAGCTCTAACAATTCTCCTTTAATAGCTGTTGCAGAAAAATTATTTTAATACAGCTTTAATTTTTTGCAATTAAAAAAAAAAATTCTTAAAGCAGCTTTTATATGCTCATGTAGCAGACCATTTTAATCATTGACAGCAACAGCAAATGCTTGTTGCACTTACTAAACAACAAAACTCAAAACAGATAAGTCAGCTCATGTTGCTAAAAAGTTGATCCAGAATCTCTGAAATATCATGCACTAGATTTTAACTGTGACTCCCAATGACAAATGCATTCTTTTCCTAATTTTAACACTACTCCCTTTTACCTTCTAACAGAATACAGGCATTGCAGTATTATGCACAGCTGCAAAACATGTAAATTCAGACTTCCAACTGCAAGTTTTGCACCTTATGGGCTTAAGCATTCTTCTGCATCTGTACAATTTTAAAATATTTGAACTTTCATGCTGCCCACCTGAATTTAAAAAAAAAATCCTCAAATCAGTATTGCTTCTGCATTTTCTGTTAGGCGTGTTAGTGTAATTCCTCCCCAATGACACATGGTAGAAATTCTCAGTTTAATGCATGTTCAGCATAGTACATTTTCCTGGACTAGTTATGGGAACAGGAAAGAATTTTGCCTGTCTGCTACACTCTGTTTCAGAAGGAACCTTCTGATGGAAGAGGGCAATTGTTTCTTTTCAGCTCCAAATGGTCTGCACTTGAAATGACTGGAGTGGAAAGAAATACAAGCAGAAAAAAAAATCCACATTATAACCTACAGTGAATAAGGAGGTAGGTTCATTTTCTGCTTGTTTTTTCTAACATGGTTCTGCCTCCAGGTGTATTTGGCCTCTATTTAAATTATTAAGTATTCAAATTTATTATTTTCTGTTAGAAAAAGAAAATTAAGACTAGAAGGCTGAAGTGTATCTTACATGTGAAGGCGCAGGTGGAGATGGGGTGAGGGGTGGAGTTGGAACACAGACAACAACTATATGGCATTAAATTGTTCTGAAAATAAACTATTTCCCAGGAGACAGAGAGAGACAGCTAGGGATGGAGTGGGTCAGTAACCCACACATCGACGTGGGGAACATGCCTCCTTTTTTCTGCCCATAGCAGGTGTTTTGGCTACATCTTTCATACCAGCACAAGTACCCCTTTGCCTGCACAATGAATTAAATAACCTCAGTGATCAGCCTGCAAACTAATCCTCCTAACGCACTTTAAAAACATTTTTAAATGGATGAGTGAGCTGAAGAGACCTGCTGCAAAGCTGGACAGATGCTCCTGATGATGCAAAGAAAGGACTGAAATACATGGCCTCAGGCAAGCCTACCTTTTCGGCAGTGACATTTAAATTAACATCAGAGGACCATGAAACCACACCATTAAGCCTCCAGGGACAAAAACCTCAGTTTCAGTTCCTTAATTTATGCGTTCTTTATGTTTCTCTCTACAGAAGGATGAAGTGTTAATTACTATTCTAACCAGCCCCACTTGAACTCGCTCAATGTCTCACCTACCTGAAAGAGAAGATGTAACCACTATTTGCCACCTTATTTATTCTCCGAGCAGAGTGAATCTCATCCATACTGCATCATTAAAAATCTTGCTTGAAAAGATAAAATGTAACTGCTCAAGAAAGATCTTGCAATAGCCCAGAAGGAAAACTCCCTGGTTTGCAGCATATTCCAGTGATGCACTAGCAATATGTAATTTTAGTAGTGCTTTGATTTAGAAGTATGCTTTTAGTAGTATGCTCTGATTCTTAACAGTAGGTGGAATATTAGCCTTTTAGAACTGCAGAAAAAAGCAATAAATTCTAAATTATTGTGCATGCTCAGTGTTGCACTTAGCCTGATTTGCAGGGAAATACGATTATTAGAGATGACTGCAAGCATTTGTACTTTGTCTTCAGTGCTTTAAATTACTCTGACACCATAAAATGCAATATAGGAATAATGCAAAATAACTAGATAAGGACAATTTTTAAAAAAATATGATGAATATGAAAGAATAAAGACTGGATGATTGCTAAAAAGGTAGGAAAAAACTATAATGCCTTAATAGTTAAAAGCTACATTTGCACTTGAGATATTTGAGGATTTTTACAGAACAGCAGATATGGTTAGGTTTTCATGCAATTAAATAAATAATGACAAGCCCCCACAGCAACCCTCTGGTTCTTTTGAAGCACAGTGCAAGAAAAAAGTTACCATGGAAACAAGAAGCACAAAACTATGATAAAAACTAGAAAAATACCACTGATTCTCAGCAGTTAAGAAAAAATACTAGCAAGGCTAGGAGTTAACTAATTAATGTTGTCAGTCTTTCAAATATTTATTTAAATGAGTACATGTTACACATTGCACAAATGAATCCCCCCACTAAAAAACCAACCCAAACCCCCCCCAAAAAAAACAAACAAAGCAAAAAATCCGCAAACAAACAAAAACCCCCAAAAAAACAAAACCCCTCAGTGTGCAAGCTACTTCTCCAAGATGGGAAAAACACCAAAACCAATTCAAAACATGCAGGACTAAAGGTCTTGTAATTACTGTGCAACTACTAAACACTGTGTTGGAAACAGATGTTCATCATGCATCTGTTTCTATTTATAGCATTTTGTTTCTCACATCATGTAGGTATTTCAGACAATCACAGAAAGCTACAAGGGTCCTCTGGAGATCACCTGCTCCAAGCCCCTGATGAAACAGGATCAGCTACAGCAGACCATCCAGTGCAGTGCTGCCTTTTTTACAAACAAAATCAGACCTTGTTGATTTCAGAATCAGCTACTTGGTTAAATAAAGGTGAATACATTAAAAAAATGGTCATGGCTTGTACAAGAACTAAACCTAATGTAAATTGCAATTGCCATTTAAATGCATTATCTTATGGGAAGAGGGGGGAATAAAAAATTAAAATCTGGGGTGGGGGAAAGGCAGAAGTTCATTTTGATGAAAAGGATTTACGTTTTTTAAAAAGTCAGGTAAAAAAGTCTCTATAATGTGACTTTCAACTCATTGGAATTATTTTTCCATTGCATAAAAATGCTCCTGTCACTTATAAATTTATTATAATTAATTAACTGTACACTGATATATTATTAAAACTAAAATAAAAATATAACTACTTTTTGTTTTTTCCTTTCTATTTTTCTGGGCAAATGGATACTGTGGATAAATCTTTAACTCACATATCCTGAAGGCATTTATATTTCAGTATTTCGTATTTCTGTGTAAGATTTCAAATATGCAATGTTTTCTTCTTAATGTATTCAATCAAAGTGATTTTGAATGAGTGCATTCCCTTGCTATATTTCAGAATCAGATGTCTCATTTTCCTTAGCTTTTATTCTCTTTGTCACTTTTACATCCATTTACATGCTACCTCTACTTTTTCTGTTTATTCTCAGTCCTTTCCCAACCTTCTTGACTTTAGTTTTTGTGTGGTAGTTTCCTCCTTTTTTTTTTTTCCGGACCAAATTAAATATTTTCACCATGTAATTTGTTTTGCATTATCATCCTGGCCTTTCACTCTCAGTCATCAACACTCACTAATTTGCTTATCCCATGAGCACCTGTATATTTCTTCCAATTTTTCTTCCTTTATGTTTTTAAAGAACTTACAATTAAAATACACAAAATTAACAACTTGTATTAAATACCTGTGTTACCATAATTTTTATCTGATGTTTTATGACATCTGTCATAGCTAATTTTTGCCTAAATAGCTGTCTAAAATAAACTTCTCACATTTTTGTGTCTCCTGTTCCAACCTACTCCACAATCAATCTGTATTTTGCTTACAATTTAAATTGAGAATTCAGTGTGGCTGATTTTATCACAACTGTCTTTGGGATAAATAACCTGCTCTAGGACTAGAACGACATGAACAAGCAGTAAAGGATATTTTCATGAAACAAGTCAAGGAACGGTACTTTTGCTTCAGAGCCTCTTTTTATTGATTTGTGTCAACAAATCCCCAAACATCAGCATTTCTCCACTTAGATTAAATTGTAAGGGATGTTTGAATGGATAAGCACTGCTAAAGGCATAATCCAAAACAGAACTCTTCTAATGAGTTCAGTGGACTCTGCATTAAACAGTATATCTAACTACAGACTGTTAATCGCTTCGCTTAATAACAAGACCAGATATAAACCCCACAACCACTGCCCTGAGAGATTCAGTTTAAATTAAATGCTTCTTAATTTAATGCAGTACATTTTTTTTTGTATGTGTACTTAAGCTGAAAGTGTTTGTGTTGATACCTTTATATCATATATTCCTACTGTGAAGCCACCCATGTAACCCTTGCCAGCTCATACACTACGATAACACTCCCCCTTAGAGATAACTGTACCATTTTCTCATTTTTTGTTTAATATTATATACCCATGGTAAACACCTTGCCTAAGAGGTTCAATAAAACTGCCTATTAGTAAAAAAAATTCACAAGTGTAAAATCGGAAAAACATCATAGAATGATCCAACTTACTAGAGATGCCCTCATTTGCACAAACACACATAGTAGTATAAAATTGTAATAGTTTTTTCTTGTTTTGTCAAAGTAAATAAAAGGTCTGCCAAGATCTGCCTGTTTTGGTAGGAGGAAATACTATTCACAACCATGATTTAAATATGGTAGCAATAAGACCAGTTGAAAAAATTAAATCAGCTAAAGATTACACATTTGAAAGCTGGGCATAAATGAAACATTCATTATAGCCATGGTTGGAATTTATATAAAAGAGACAAAATCTAGTACACTCTTCCTTTCATCCTGTATCTTGTCATCAATAAAGAATATTTATCCATAGGAAATCCTGACCACAATTCTCATTGCAGATTCTTCCAGTATTGATTTGATCTGGAAAATGTCTTCACTAAATAAAAAGTGACTAGAGAATCTGACATTAAATTCAAAATTATAATACACAAATGCATCATTTGCAAGCATAGATATAGCTCAGTTTAATTTGAACAAAAACAATTTAAAAAACCCACAAAAGCCTGATCTCTATGTTACAATGAAGACTTAACAGAGAAAGTTATTACTATCCAGATAAAGTTGCTATGCAAGTATTTGAAATCAAAACACATGAAGACTGTACTGGAAACACAAATGGAAAACCACAACCAGCCTGATGCAGTGCCAAGCAAAGCAATAAATTAGACTTAGCCAAACCACACTCCAGAGATTTTTAATTTATACCACAAACAGAAAAAGTATAATGGGTTTTGGCCTATGCCAAGTGCTTTAATCTATCAAGAAGGCTACAAACATAGATAAAAAAGCATTTATATTGTTTCATAAACTATGAAACATTTTATTCAATGACTATACATAAAAGCCACTACAGGCCTTTTTTTTTCCAATAAATTAAAACAATACATTCTAGTTGTAGATCTTCTAGAAGTTGTAGACACATAAAATTTCAAACAATTGTTTTTAAGAATATGATCAAAGCTGTAGAAAAATGCCATCCTTTCACAGACAGTAGCTACAGCAGAAAACATGAGCCCGTGTTAGTTCACCTTTCAAAACATTTTGCAGCCTATTTTCAATGGAGAAAAATACATTGAATTTCATATCCAAAAACCAAATGATTCTGCTTTAATAGCAAGATTATTCAGAGAAAGTGAAACAAACAAACTTGGAGAAAAAAATCTATTAAAAAAATTTCTCTGGGGTTTTATGGTCTTAAGGGTTTTTATTTTTTTACATAAATTTTCTGTTTCTAAAAACATAATGCCAACTGTGGTATCTAAAAGGAAATCATTATCACATATACAGATGTTTTAGAGGAAATTCCTCTTTAAGTATTCCCTTTGATGTGATTGTGCTCCCAAATAATCACTGCAGTCTGGAGCCAGAAGACACAAAAGCAGACTGGTGAGTGTCTCAAGATCAGACTATGCTGAGCAGCACAGTTTAAACTCTCTACATTGCTCTGCTACAAGGTAGAAAACAATGTTAAGGAAACAGAATGAAATACTCAATTAACCTTTAGTGGTTATCTCCAACAATACCAACAACATAGCCTTTTAAAATCAAATCAATACTGTAATCACACAGCAATATAAACAAACTTTTAATACTATGACTCTGACTAGTGTTCCTAAATTCAATTCTAGTGGTTTCCACTACAGAATTTGTTTGGTTTTCACACTGAATTTTGTTTATAGGAACACATCATCATCTACTGAAAATAATAGTTTCTCACTCACAAACATTTTATTACAAACCACAGAGGAATGTTGTCTTTCCTAAGGCAAAGAAGAAAACAACCATACATGAGCAGCACATGTTTTTCCAAGATAAAAATCCTGCATAAGACTTCAGCCCTCACTAAAATTAAAGTCCTATGCTAAATTCAAGATGACATCTCAAAAAAATTCTTTAAATTACAGATGTAGCTTGGCATAAACACCAGCCCTACCACCCTACTGAGATTTTCTTTTACTAGTTGCTGACAAAAAAAAACAAACTTAAGAGCTGTTACAGGACTTTGCCTCAGCCATAAAAATACATAACAAAAATTACTCTTAGAGTGGCAGTTGTCTTGATAGTTTTCTAGATTTCATTCCCTACAACTACCCATAGGAAGTCATAATTAAGGGATACTTGGGCAGTTCAGTGCATTAGTATCTTAAATATCAACAGAGAAGGTGTGTCCAGAAAGTTAGAGGAGGCAGCAGCATCTCAGAGTGACAAATCATCAGGAGAGGAGGACATTAACTCATTTATGACTTGTCAATAATGTCAAACTCTCATTCATAACACTATTTTGCAGTAGGACATCAGGAACAAATCATCAGTAAGGACATTGTGAACACAAATGTAAGGAGTTCATTAACATTCAACTCGTGTACAAATTGGTTCTAATCCTTTCCTACAAGAACAGCTGTAGGATGCAGCAGTGTCCTCCCCTAGAACCCAAGTATTTCTAAACGTACTAGGCAGACAAAGAATAAGGAACTAGCAGTACGAAAAAGTGTTTGTGAGGTTCAGAAACACATCTGCATAACTGTCACTATGATGAGAATGAAAGTTGGATTTACAACACAAATACCCTATGCCTGTGTGCCTTTTCTTCTCAGGAGCTGGTAAAGAAAATCACAGACCTGACTTTTTTTCTGAAAGAACAGGATTACTTGGAATCTGAGTAGGTGAATTTAAGTTTCTCCTGTCAACTGAACAGGAGAAAACATGCAGAAACTAGGTGCTGGTCACAAGATACTGGAAAGTAGCAGAGATACTTGCACAGATCCAGGCACTACTGTATTTCAGCCACTCACATCCTTGCAGAACTGAAGCAGAAAAGGAAACTATGTTTTTCTGACAAAATATTAATATATTTAAAGAAATCACACATGCAAAATATTAACAACCGAATATGTAAATACAGAAAATTAGTCAAAAGAATATTAGGCAAGAGAAAATTGGGCAAAAGAATATCCTAGAGCTTGAGTTTCTCCTGATATTCAGGAACATCATCTTTTAGAATGATGTTACACATGTAAGTATGGATCAGCAAAGCAGTCTAAAAGCCTACCTTGAACTATGTCAGAAACTGGCTCCCTGACTTAAACATATTTCACTGCCTTGAACAAGAATAAAAAGAGTACAATATGTTACCCAGCCATTTCTCATTCATTTGGACTCAAGAACAAAATTCTGTGGTCACAAGACAATGAAGATTATAAGAAATCCAGATCAACAGTTAGGCTTCAGGAGAAAACAGATATTTAATTTAAGTATCTTTAATCTAATTTCTCATCCAGTGTTCTTATTACACAACACACTAGAAATGGCAGCAAGCTATATAGCTTTCCACACTAAAAAGTGAATACTGGCAGGAGAGAGCATTTATGGAAGAGAATGCTTTCTTAGGATAATAATGCTTTAACTTACAAAATGCATTTACCACAGCACAAAGACTCCTTGGGTGGTATGTCCCTTCCTGTTGACCTATTACAGGTTTAGACTAGGCAGAATAGTGTGATTTGAAGAATAAAGATTAATTTAGCAAAGGTTCTAAAATTCCCAAACAATTCTCCACACTCTACTGCTCGAAAACAGGTAAAAGAGACTATTTAAAAAACATCAGAGGAATTTCTACTGAAGAAAAGAACACCAGACAGTATAACACTAGCCAAGATACACATATATTGCATTTTACAGGACACTGTGAAAGGTTAATACACGGAGAATCAAAATGTTCTTTAACAAAAACAAAGCAAGGGTCAGGTATGAATAAGAAACCATTTCAATTTTGAACAGAGTATCCTTTAACATTTTCATAGAACTGAAGAATAATGTGACAGCTTTCTTCTTCAGTCTTGACAAATCTCTTTTGCCCTGACCACATGCTAGTGATTTACACTTTTCAAGTCATAATGTCTTCAAAACGAACCTCTCTCTTTTTTTAAAATGGAAAATCCAATTTACCTAGGCAGAAATTGCTGAATGTCCCAACACAACTCCCGTTAGCAGTGACATATAAATAGTAGAGCTTTAAATTACATCTATATTATTTTTAGTATTGGAGGGTTTGTGTTTAGCAGATTACATGCTCCAATGGTTCTTCAGCTTCAGAATCTGATGAATGACTTTCAAGTCTTTGGGAAAAATGAAGCACATAGATTTTACTGTGAGAAATAAGCTTAGTGTTACCAAGATTGTTCTCTCTCCACTAAAGATGAGATCTGGAATTCAGTATTGAGATCACAGTTACCATCACAGTATGAGATGTACAGGAAAATTCAGAAGCTGTCACAAGTAGTATAGTAAATGATTTGAGGTTCCTCTTGAAGGACAAGCAGACTGAAGACATTCTGCATTATTTCAGCTGTTTTTTTAAACTGTTACAGATACAGAAGACACACCTGATGCCAGCGTATCCCTTATTTGTTCTGACAAAGGACTTGCTGCAGATCATTTTCAACAAAAGAGCACTGGAAAAACGTGAAAGCAGTGTGTCTCATTCTTTTTGTCTTTGGAGAAACAGCAATAACAACAGAAGATGTAGTGCTATCAATTCTCAAGTCCAGGGGTATATGAAAATAGATTCCGCTTCCTTGAACAGACATTATTGAAAGGCATAAATTACAGAAGATATTCTAATAAAAATTTTAATTTTTTTTTTCAAAAATGGCTTAGCAAGTTTTCAAAATCCATTGAAAATCAGAAATGTCACTTAAGGCATAGACCTTGAAAAGGATCCTATATAGCAGTGAGGAAGATAAATTATTGTTTAAGTCTCTCTGGATGGCAGGTGAGAGCTTAATGTCTGTGGGGACGATTTTAATAAACAATAACAATAGGATTTCCCTGTGGGAAAAAAACCCAAAGAAAAAAAATTAGATTTTAAATATGCAAATTAATGTTGCAACAGCCTCTGAAACTGTGACAACAGAATTCTAAGAAGCAAAAGCTGAAAGGAACTTGAGTAAACTGGCTCTGTTCCTGATAGTCCAAAGGTAACAGCCATGAAAAGAAACACTCCTAAGACACACAGATGGTAGAAAAACCAGGTCAGATTGGTTATGGAAAAGTTGTTTTCACCAAAATAACCACAAGGCAATAAACAAACATAGAATATTTTCACTATTAAAGAAAATATTTATGACATGTAACTTAAATTTATAAACATTTTCTGTTTGTTTGTGATGGGCTCTGGTGAACATTACTTGGATTACACTAAAACAGACGTAATGAATATGGAAATCAGATCAGTAAGAATTTTCATACTAACTACCAACTTTCAGACCAACTACTGAACTCTTGAAAGCTCAGTGTACCACATCATCTACAGCAAGTTTCATGGCTGCTAATGAGAGTAATAACCAAACTAAAATAGAAACGTTCATGACATCTGGAAAAATAAAGTTCTCAGGGATTTGTTCAGCACAGAATCTGATATGTTCCAAAAAAGAGGATTTTTTTCTAGTTTATGTGCCACCCATAAGCCTGATAACAGAATAAGAATATATTTAACTAAATAGATACACATGAACTATTTCCTCTTCAGAACTGATAAACAGAGACAAAAAAAATCTCTATTAGACAAAATTTGTAAATATCAAGTTCATAGCCTCAACTATGACAATTACTGATCATCAAGATCAGCTGGCATGGACCAACTCTCTCAGTTACTTACTTGATTGTTCTCATTTAAAAATGCAAGATGACAAAGAATCACAGAAAGGGTTGGGTTGGAAAGGAATTTAAAGATCAGCTAGTTCCAAAGCCTGTCATGGGCACAGACACCTTCCACAATGCCCCACCCAACTGGGCCTTGAACACTGCCATGAACGGAGCATCCATCACTTCTCTGGGCAGCCTGGGCCAGTGCCTTACCACCCCCACAGAAAAGAATTTCTTCATAGTATCGAGCCTAAAGCTGTTCTCTCACCGTTTGAAACCTTTGCTCCTTGTCCTGTCACTACATGCTCTTAAGTCCCTCTGTGACTTTCTTGTAGCTCCATTTAGGTATTGAAAGGGGACAACAGGGTCACCCCAAGCCTTCTCTTCTCCAGGCTAAACCCCAACGCTCTCAGCATTTTCTCATAGGAGAAATACTCCAGCCCTCAGATCATCTTTGCAGCCTTTCTCTGGAATTTCTTCAACAAATTTATGTCCTTCTTGAGCTGGGGACCCCAGCCAGGAAGGACAGGATTTTTCAAATTGGCCACTGGATAAAATCCTTGTAAAGTCTTGACAGCTGAGCCATCCCATAAATTGTTCAGGGGTGGCTGACAGTGGAACAGAACGCTCTGTCACAGGAAAAACTACAAGTTCCAGCAGCAGAGCCACACAGTTCAGTGCCCAAGGACACACTTGGGCATGCTCAAATTTGCAGACACAGCCAAAGACACAAACTTTTTCCTCCCCATCCCATACTCCCCTCCCCCCTTTCTTTTTTATAACTGGAAAAGGGATTATCTCAGCAATTCATGATGAGTTGAGATTCTCAGTGTCATCTTTGTTCACATCACCTTCTTTAGAGGTCTACATATTCAGGTTGTGCTTTTATGAAAAGACACATGCAGCATCAGCCCATAGGTCAGTGGTCTTACCTATTTTAACTCTTTTATTGGGAACTTTCACTAGGGATCACTACTATTATTCCAAAAGAAAAATAACAACTCCTTATATTTCAGAACCCCCAACAGAATAAGCATTTTTGTTTTCTTTAAAAAGAAATTCTTTAGATATTTAAATAGGCCTTTGATTCTGTAATAAATTATCCACAAGATCTCCATAACAGATTCCTTCCCTCCCCCCACAGTGCCATTGCATCTTAGTTCTTGGGATCACGGGTTTCCTTTCCCACTTCTGGAATGCCATCTGGTGTGAAAATTAAGACTTCTGAAAGCCATGCTATGAAAAAAAATAAAATAATGCTAATCAATACTGAATTTGTAAGTACAGACAAGCTTTCCTTTCTTTCCAGAATGGCTTTTAAACTTTCACAATTATGTTTATTACTTTTCATTCCTTTCTCAGGACTGCAATATTTCTTCTCTCTATTGGTATTTGTTTCTATTGAAGTCTAAAGGCTGAACATATCCTTTGGACATAATAAATGAAATTAAAATGCATTTTTTGTTGACATGAAAAAATAGTGATCATCTGCTGTATATTGAAAAAGACTAGAGGATGAGATAATTTTTTTAAGAAAGTTGTGGAGCAGAACAAAACTAAAAATTACAGTAAAAAAATCAAATACTCCTGGTCAAGCATCAAAATAATGGAAATCAAGACTAAACTTTCTTCCTAATGAAAACTGTAGATACCTCATACCCTCCCAGAAAGCAACTATAATTTTCCTGATTCATACAACCATGACTGCTAGGGTATTTCTATATAAAATGCTCAAGGTCTTCTCTAATATATTAACATGCTGCCCCTACTACTAAGCACCTTTTGTTACACTACTTCAAGTCATGAATTCTGATTAATTACTACTGATTTTCAGAAGCAAAACCTTGGTTTAGAAGCGAAATCACCATGCCATGTTCTGTAAATGCATGAAAAGAGATGGTCTGCTTCTTCTATAGTACAGTTACAATACCCCAAAATCAAATATTTGTAGATAAGAAAAAATTAAAGCATTAAAGGTTTTTGCACACCGATACCACAGAGAATTGCACATACACAGGAAGAACAAGATCCAAACAAACCTACAAACCAACACTTGGATGAAGGACTAGAAATACAAGTAATAGCAGCTACTTTGAGATTAAAAAGTAATGCTAGCATTAAAGCAGGTGCATTTTTAGGCCTATTTCTTCAATGCATACACACTAAAAAATAGAAGAAAGAATATACAGCCACAACCATTACGAACATGAGTCAGAGTTCACTCAGCTTTTACATCCAGGACAATAGATTCATCCAAATTCACCAGCATAGCCTAATATGGCAATAAACAAGTACCAGCTTTGCAAATATCTAAGAACTCATTGGAGCTGACAGGAAATAACAGAAAAAAATTCAAGGCACACAGTCAAGTATTTGTCCACATTGACTAGACAGAGTACACAGGTTTTATTAAAACTGACAAGTTTTTGAATTTCCCTGTGTTCTCATTTATGTTTACGATTTTTCTACCAACTATTTATGATGTCCCTGACTTCACAGATATTGACTGACACGAATCTTAGGTAGACATCTGATTCTGTTAAACAATTAGAAATAATAGATTTACATTTACAGAATTTAAAAAATATTTCAATACTTTCTATTTCTGGCTTAATCAATGCTCTTTGTGCTTCAGTTGGACTGCACTGATAAAGGGAAATGTCTGGAGCAGAGTTACAAAAAAAATTTTCCCTCCTCATCTGGCAGCTGTTAAGAGTGCTTTTAGAGCTCTGAGTCCAGGTTTGGGTCCTCCAGTAGAACAAAGATGTTGACAAACTAAGGAAGTTCATCGGGCTGTCACCAAGGCAGGTAAGGTTATGAAGTACTTGCCCTTAAAAGTGTAATTTGAAGCAACTTGGCCTCTTTCATGAAGACTGGAAAACAGGCAGCTTCAGAGGACCCCAAAACAGGTCCTTAATACCTACAAAGTCATAAAGAAGAATAACTTTTATGCTCTTTCCAGTGAAGGATGGTGGAGGCCATCATTGAAACAAGCGGCTCTAATTAGACTTAAGGAAAAACCTTTTCCTACGGAAGATTCTCTTGCACTAGAAAATATTGCAGAAAAGCTGCACAGCAAGATAAAACCATTAGCATTCTTGTCTGCCTGTACAGCTGACTCTGCCTGAAGAAAGAATTTTAGAGATCCTCTGATACCCCTCTGAAACCAAATTACTCAAAAACTTGGGTTCAGAGTTTTCTTAACTTATTATATTAAATTCTGTTCTTGCTTGCATTTAGTTTTTGTTGTGCCATCATCCCCACCTTCTCTAAACGAAATTCAATGTACTGCAGCACTCTTTCTTGCCATATTCTGATACAACCTCTCCCTCATCTACAGGGCAAAGATTTTTCTCATAGCATCTATACAAATCTAATTTGTGAAAGTGAACCTGATTATTACAAGGAACTCAGGCTATAAATCTTGCTTTTTTATATGTGCAAATATAATGTTGAAAGTCATCGAGGGATTACCGTTGTGAAGAAGGACTTATATATCAGTACAAAGGCACTTAATCAGATGACAAAGATAAAACTCAGTGTAGACAAATGCAAGGTACAGCCTTGAATCTAAGTTACTGTTAAGGCAACAACAGACTACAAATAAGTTGTAACTTTTCTGATAACAAACCTGGTTCTCAGC
The DNA here is from genome assembly GCA_013400215.1 of Cisticola juncidis. Classification (NCBI taxonomy): domain Eukaryota; kingdom Metazoa; phylum Chordata; class Aves; order Passeriformes; family Cisticolidae; genus Cisticola; species Cisticola juncidis. Next base: position 465,190 of record VXBR01003881.1, on the reverse strand, counting down.
GCCAATAAAGTATTTTCTTAATGGGGAAATACAGTATAAATACAGTATAAATACCTGCCATTGGCATGGCAGGTATTAGAAAAAGAATAATATTCTGAACTGTAGGCTATTGCCCAAATACAAAGTTTTATTTTGACAAATCTGTCATACATACACCACAAAACTCCAAAAAGTAAAAAGCCTTAATACTTAAAAGAGACCAGAGACAAGTTTTAACAAGCTACAGCAACATAATAAAAACATATAAAAATCATTAGGACTATAAGCCAAACAAGTTTTGTAATTAGCATTAAAATTAGTAAATAAATCATATGGCTTTAAAAAAAAGGAGAAAAAAATCAGTAAAAAATTATATGCAAACAGTAAAACAATAATTGTCTTGCTAGAAAAAGTTATTTTGAAAGGTTATTATAATAGCTTTACTGGATACTATAAAAGAATATTTACCCTTATGCACAAAAGAAATCTTTAATTTTCCAGGTTTTATAATACAGAAGTATTTATGTACTTCCTTTCACTATTTAAAGTAAAAATTTTAACTATTTAAGGGAAGTTTACTTTGAAGTTCTACAGAACTGTATTTTCTAGATTGTCTCAAGTAGGTCAAGTAGCTTTTGTAGAATAATTAGCAGGGCAAATGAGATCATAAAAAGAAATACAATACTTATTTAAATTATTCCAGGAAAGACTGCAACATTACTGTGTAAAAACTTTGAGAGAATTTTGTTAGACTTGAATGGAGTCTGCCCTGTAGTGGTTACAAGGTAAGAATCGTGCAAGATATACTAAAAATGGACCATTTCTGACTACAGACTTCCATCATACGTAGTACTAACAGATGAGAAGACAAAGCTGCTCTGCAATGTAGATATATGAAGAATATACATAGAGTTCTGAGTATGTGTGTTCTAAATTATTTCCTTGAATTTGAAGATTCAGTGATGTGATGGTAATTACTATCTCCTTTCTAAACAGTTTTCAAAAATGTCCTTTCTGAAAGGTTATTTGGAAACAGACCTGCTACACAATAAGAGGAAAAGCCCTTGCATGGAAGAATTGATGAATTAAAGAGGGAAAAGCCAAACTATCCATTCCCACAACAGAAAGAGATCATCCATAGTGTTACAGGCATATGGCCAGTCAAAAGTCTGGAAAATGGGAGCAGACAGTGCTGAAGATTCTGTCATTGTGATGATGGTTGTTAGGCAATGAAGATATATGTCACAGTGAAGAACCACAGAAGGGTGACTGTGTAGAAGAATAGCAGATGTCGTTCCAGGTACACAAATGTGATGCACAAAGGAGAGAAAACAATTCTAATTTCACACAGGAAAATAATGGACTTAGAACTGTCCATTATTTCACTTATTCAAGTGCAAAATTTTAGACTATAATATAAAAAAGTTGACTCAGTTTTAACAGCCAAAGAGAAAATCAGATGTTAAGAATTTCTAAAGGAATATAAACAAGAAAAGGGTGTGAGATGACATATGATGACAAATGTGTGTTTGCATGTTGCAACTGTATTGAACTGCAGTCCCTCCTTTTGCCTCCAAATGAAGCATTACAACTGCAAAAGAGTCAGAGGAAACAGTTAAAGCTATAGGCTGGCTTCTAATACAAAAACTAATATAAGCCTGCAGTTCTCAAAATCTGGAAATTACTTGTGCTGAATGTCAAATACCTGCAGAATCATGAAGGCACAGGAAACTGACTGATTCATGCTCTCTTTAATACAGAAAGTTTCATGGAGAAAGGTTGAAAAATTCAATAAAGGGGATGGCGGTTCTTTTGCAAATGCTCGTTACTAAGTAGTAGAGTTTCTGTCACCTTTGTATACACTTCACTTTATCACAAATGGACTTGTAATGGGCATATTTCTGAAGGGAAAAATCTTCCAAAATTCATACTGATGCTCAGGACTTTAATCAGAGATTTCAGCAGAACACAATTTGCTTATGTATTCACCTTTACTGCCACATATACAATAAATACAGATATTCAAGTTCAACACATGGTATGGTCCTTCCTGAATACTGAGGTTTCTTCCTTAGGGAAAGCAGCAATCATTATAGAGCCTGAGTAAGCCATTATTGAAATGCAATTTTTATTTTACACATTGTCAGACCTTGTGTTAAAAACATAACTCAACACATGAAGTGTAATTTAAGGGATAATTATTCCGAACATCAGATTTCATTAATCAGAACAAGGTCATTGCAAAATTGATCAGGACAGACATTATGTCTTCTAAGTCATTACACAAGAAGATAGAATTGAGAAATCAAGATACATCTCTGTAACAGACGACAGAAAATGTAAAGTATGAATGCAGAGAGCTTGAGAGCTATTTCACTTAGATCAGACAGATTCCCTCTTTTCATTTGGCTAGCAAGAACTTTTTAAGTTACCCTGAGTTTAAAGGAAGGTCTACCTATGTGAGTGTATTTTAAAATATAAATAAGTTTAATATATAAAGAAAAAAAATTGTATTAAATTGAAAGTGAATTGAGGATTTTAAAAGTCAATGTTATGTTAGCAGACATGCAAACAAAACTACACTTGCACAAATATGATTCCACAAAAACATAACATGATGTAACTGCTTGAAGTTCACTAAAAGAAAATGTGTAAAAAGGTTTTAAAATCTAAAAGCAAATGTGTAAAAATGTATTAAATATCCAGCTTCATGACTACAAAGTTAAACGTGAATGTAAAAGCAATGGTCTCGAAAAGAGTACATATATGCTCATATGAAATCCATAAATGATAGTGATTTTATACATAAGCATTAGTTTTACAGCAATATTTATATCAAGTACACTGCCTTTGAAAGAAAATCTGAATGTCATAACAAAAAAAAGTCTGCACAAAATTGTGTAAATGCACTGGTTGTAACAACACCTAAAATATTCTATTCCCTTTACAGCTACTAATTTACAAAAGCACCCAAAAAATAAATAAAAAAAAATATCAATTAAAGAACACTCAAAAACAACATTTCCATTTTAAAACTCACAAAATTTTATAAAATATTTCATGGAAATAGCCATTTCTGGTGAAATTGCTTGTTAAAACAAATCTTTGAGATAACATACAATACTTCATAAAAACCTAATAGATTATTTTCTATATCTAATAGTTTAGGAACCCTTTGTTATCAGATTCTGTCATCTACAGAAAATACATCCATCCAGTGTTACATAATGATAAAAACATTAGTCTGGTTAATATTAACAATTGTTTACTTTTGTCATCAGGCAGTTTATTTTAGATTTAAATTATTTGCTGAAAACAATAATCTTTAGTTTGCCAACTACTTCAAAAGCATTTTCCTGCTTTTGCAAGAAAGCAAGAGCAGGAAAGCAAGCTTTTGCTCTTGCTTTCCTGCTCCTGCAAAAAGATAACATTTTTATCTAGAGATTAATTTTTGCCTTCTCACACGTATCCCCCTGTGTTTCTTGGTTCATTCTTCATGGTCCTGATGCATGGGATAATTTAGCAACAATAAAGAACCTATAACCTCCATAATCTAAATTTGTTCACTTCTGTTAAAAGTCTGACAAAACAAGCACTTGGATGTGATACAATTCTGTACACCTGTTTTAATTTTTTGTTATGCAGCATTGGATGGTATGATCAAGTAAATAAAAAAATATTAACTATTCTGTTATTTCACAAATGGTTACTGCAAAAGTCTCAGTAGACTATTGGGTGAAACATATGCTAAATCTGTTTATATTACCAATTTTGTAGTAATCAGAAATAGAAATGAAGCTAACTTAAAAATGGCAATCACATAAAATACCTTAAAAAAAGTACTTAAATAAGGTTTTATTTCTTTAAATAATGAAATACTAGGAGGATTTATCAATACAAAATCTTTATAACTTTTATATATTACAGCATTTCACAACTATGGAACTGTTCTTGATCAACTGACACTTTCATCTTCCATTTTAAGTTTTAATGTCTGCTTGAACTATAGTCACAGTGAGACTTCCCAGTGTAGTAAAATCTTGATGTCCACATAGCAAGTATGACTTCTGTGATCTGGATCTTTAGCAAGTGATTTAATAGATAGAATTTTTGTTGTCTCTTATTTCTGTCAGTCCTGAAGTAAGAGCAAGCTGAGAAACCATCGTAGCCTGGTCATCCTGAAGAGACTTGCACAATAAATAACAAATAAAGCCTTATTAAAAGCCTTATCAAAGAAATATTGTTCAGAGTATAATTAGTTTAAAAATAAGTACCTTTTATAATTAATTGATAAGTTGTGTATAAGTATAAATTTGGCAAGGAGTTTTTTTTTAAAATGGTTGAGTCTTTAAAGTCATACCTGATTTTCAGGAATGACAGGCAGAAAGCAAACTTCAAGAAACAGAGCATCTATTGAAACCTGATAAAGTAATTTCACAATGCCACCTGTCAGGATAGTGCTCCCTTAGTACTTCAAATATTTTGAAGTGGGATGAACAAAGGCATTAGAAAGGAAGAAGAGCTCTTTCAGTTAAACTACAATGATTGGCAGTTAAACACATATGATTAACATCCTACACCTCATCATACCAGATAGACTGTTAGAAAAGTAGTATTCTAAAAACAGGATGTCTCTAGTAAGACATTTCCATGTGTACCCTCCTCTAATTTCAAGGAAAGTGCTAAGTGGCAGTGACTAGCAACAAGTTCACAGAGCACACACATTTTATTTTACTCATATTAAACACATCTGTTCCCTAATGTCCAGGCCTCTTTCTTCTAATGAAAAAGGAAAAAAAAAAAAAAAAAAAAGGTAATTTAAAAAAATACCTCTTTGTAAAGGAAAAGAGATTAATTTTAAATTTTAGAATGAATAAAGTTTTGAAGTATGGTGTTTATTTTTACATAATTTTTAAACAGACTTAAGCTAAAGTTATTTGATCTCACATTTAGAATAGATGGCAATAGTCTTCCATTGCAATCTACTATAATGTGATACACACAGGACAGTTTATTTTTAAATGCAACCTACAATTTAGTCCAATACATATACATATTCATTAAGTCTGATCAATCTAATCAAAGTTGTCCTTGAAAGTATTCTCAAGGAAGATATTAAATCAGCATAAAATTACTATTATAAGCCACACAGCAGAAGGAAAAAGAGGTTACTATATATTGAAACACTTCAACAATATGAATACTCAAAGTTTCTACATTTCTAGAAATATATTCTTTCTATCATGACCTTGGAAACTAAACTATAATGTATGAAAATACAAATCAGAAACTATATGTACACACCTGACATTCAGATATAGATTTGTTTCTCCACTAAGCCTGAAGTATTTTACTAAAAAAGGCAGAAAATATCTTGATTATTATGACTAATACATTAAACAAGTTAAAACCAAAACATATGAAAGTGAGAATTTTCCTCTATCATGGAGAAGATTAAGTATTTGATGTTATGTGCTGAACACGTATTTTCATAATTTAATTACAAGGCAGTTATCAATGCACAAAATTCAAAGTCCACATAGCATAGCTTTCACAAGAGTAACAAACTTCTTGTACGTCATCAGCAGCACCTTAGAAACATAATACATTGTGTGCTTCCTGTGCACTTAAACGTTCTATTATACAAGCATAATATAACAATATTTAATTTACATACATCAAGTAATCCTTATTATTAAACTTTCCACGCAATTAGAGTAACAGGAGAAAATTCTGCAAATTGCAAAAAAAAAATTATTTTTTGCATCAATAATAACATCCTTTGGTTTTACTGGTGAATTTAAGAACTTTATTCTAGCTTAATGTTGATTTTATAAACAGCTGCTGATATATCAAGATTCCTTCCTCTTCCCTCTTACTTTCCTCACCACTGAACATCATGGCAGCAGATACTAATGGAAACATGTTGACCTATACTCTAGAAGAAAAAGAGATGGAAGAAAGTGTTTAAAGCAGTAAGAGAAAAGTATCAGTGTTTAAAGCAAAAGTGAACACATATACATAATGACAGAAACTATTCAGATATTTAAATCTCCTTTTGCTCTTATGTTTGTAATTAGTCCTTTAAAAACCAGCAAAGGGAAAATGGTATTAACTCATAATCCATAAGGTACAGCATATGTCCAGCTATAATCTTTGGCATTCATAATTTGACAATCAAGACAGATGCTATGAAAAGGACTGGGAAGGAATACAAAAGCTCAAATGTTTTTAAGAAGAGCTTTCTTCATGCAAGGGATCACACGTAATTTAGGGAAACTGTAATCATCAACAAAAAGTGTGAGTTCAACACAGTAAAATTCCTTCTAGGAAAAGGAATTCAAGTACAGAAAACTGATGAGCAGTGACAACATTTTGCATTTGACAAGATATAGAGTTAAAAAGCAATTAAATTCATGTGGTGTGATCAGAGAAAGTTTTAAGACAAATGACTCTGAAAGTGGGTTTTTGAAGAAATGAAAGTTAAGGACCTAGATAAGACTCTGGTAACCTGCAAAGAAGAACAAGCATGTGAAGATTTTTATAAACAAAGAGCAAAGTTTAGATGCATGCAATCTGAAGTGTTATAGATCAGCTATAAAATTTGACAGACAAATTATAGTCTTGAAAAGAAAGGGTATGTCGTCCACAGTAACCAAAAATGAGTAAGAAGAAAGGGTCTGTGAAGAGAACTGGGATCAGTTTTCAAATGACTTATTCATCTGAGTATCTATAGGATAACCACAGTCAAGACAAGATGTTCTAGGAATCACAGACAGGAACACTAGATATGTGCATCATTGCCAGAAACAAAAATACACTCCTGACCACATCTGTGTGTAAGATCATGTATATTAATGAAGAATATTAGGAAGCAAATCTCTGACACAGATTCAAGTGAGATGATGGCAGGCAACCTACCAAATGATGAGATATGTGAAGACAAAGTCACAAATGGACAAAAGTTTCTTGTAGTTGATCATGACTACAGAGCTGTACTCAGTAATTGAAATGAATGAAAAAATTGCGTACAGATGTAGTTCAGGAAGAACAGATGAAGGAGCAAAAAAGTAGAGTCATACAATCGTAACAAGAGGAAATCACTAACTAATAGAACAAAATCTGAAATGAATGAGTTTCAAAGAAAAGGAAGATACAACTAACTCAATATTGGTATATATACACCATATACCCAACTGGGTATATGGGATTACTTTGTACAAAATGCATTAAAAATGCAGAAAAAATACAGGCTTATGCTTGCCAAACACAAAATAATCTATTTTTGGAGAATACACATAGGAGGAAAAAGTGCATTGATATCTTCCATCTGACATTGCATTTATAATTTGGCAGAGAGTTCAACAGAAGTTTATAAAGCTGGCCATAGTTCTTACTGCTCCTCCTAATTAATGAATCATCTACAAATGCTAATTACCAAAAAAAACATGCCCAAACCAGGAGTACAAAACAGTTCCCTAATTAAAAGATAATCTTTTTGTAACACATATATTTTTTCTAAATATATGATGAAAATCTAATCTTAATAATTTTTTACACTTTGGATATTTTTACAGAACAAGATTGCTATTTCATCCCAAATATGAGCTTTGTTAGTATCACTCCTGACTTTAAGTCAATACCTATAAAAATAAAATTCAAAAAAATTTGGGGGGGCTCTTTGACATAATAGAGTAGAGGAAAAAGTACCTTCCTTCAAGCGAGTGTTTGAAAAGCAGTCATAAACTAGAGCAAGGTAGCAAGCTCAAGCAAAAGAAAATCAAGATTTTAAAATCTTGTTATATAACTGAAGTAAATATCCAACTGCCTTTTTTCTTGTTCCTGGTTTTCTTATTTGTTTTGTTGTTTTGGTTTTTTGTTTTTGTTTTTTGTTTTTGTTTTGTTTTGTTTTGCAAGGTCACTGATTTTTCCCCCTTCTAAAGTGCTGCTTTATTATTGCCAGAAATATTCATTAGAGTGAAAGCAGCTGAGACTTATTTTTCATTTGTTGAACCTCATGTTAGCCAGTGAAATGTAGCGTTATAAAATAGCAGGCCTTATTAAAAAGGAAAAATAATTTTATTAACAAACCCATAAGCCTTCATATAACACAATAATGGCAAAATACATAGTACTAAACTCACGGTATCAGATGTGCACTAATACTCATGAAAGCCTATTTAAACTGCTAAATGTATTTTAATGTGGTTACTGATATGAACAAAAGTGGCATAAAAAAATGAAGAAATTAGACTGTAAACTGTGAAAAACAGAATAGGATGATGTAATATTAGAAGTAATTTCTCACAAGAATCCTGTGCTGAATTAGAGCAACTTTCCAGCGATATGGCATTTCCTTCCTGTGCCACTCCATACTCCCTGAAAATATATAAAACGGAATGGGTTTTACAGTACATGGAGTCACGTTAATGTCAGTTACTCTCTAGGCTTTATGATTCCTTAAGGACATACCACAAAAAAAAATTCTTATTCCACAAACTAATTCATTTTTTGTACTGCAGACAAACTTGATGCTGGTAAGATACAGTCAAGGAATGCACTGGAACAACTGTCTGCAGCTCACCCTGCACTGAAACACCTTTCAGAAACATCACACTTCTAAGACTCACACTAAAACCAGATTTTTTTTTAAAGATTCAATGAGACTCAAAATGCTCCAAAGCCTAATTTTAGAGCGACCAAACTTACAAGTCCATGTAACAAAATTTTGGCCTAGTTTAAAACACTTGGTGCCATTGACTTCAGAAAACTCTTTTTCTAGTCAAACACTACAAAAACACTAGAACTGTATTCCACAGACAGTGTTTCAGGAAGCAACCTGCAAACAACTCCAGAGTAAGGAATAGGTTCTCCTTACTCTTACCTAAAGAGCAAAAAACTGCAAATGTATCCACAGAACACCTAAGAATAGTTGGCAGAAATTTGAAAAAAATATATCTAAGGTCCAAATTCAACATTTTAGTCTTTTTGTGTACCAATTTGGACTACAGAGACTTTAAGTATCAGTACCTTTACAGGATGGGAATTACAGCTGCCTGACGCACTCTCCTTCCCAGCAGTATCAGCCAAAGCTCACATTTCCAGTCTGTGATATCTGGTAAAAAATTGAATGGAATGCCATGTCACTGCTCTGCAGATTTCTGAAACTGAAGTATCTGCTTTCTTTGCCTATGTACTGACTGTAAGACCTCATATGCTGGCTTTTCTTTAACAAGCATATCTGGTTTGAACTAATTCTCTCATTTCTAAAAGAGCTAAGGTTTTTAGGAATGTATGGACTAATATGCTTTGCAGCTCATTTTGAAAACTGGTGAATACCAGAAGAACTCTAATGCTGTGTTCAGTTGTGAGAACAAAAATGCCACCTTTGTTTTTAATATTCTTGCTAGAGATAAATGACACTTCTTGAATGTCCAATGCATCCTGTATTTTTAGGTAAATGTCAACCAAGGCATTTAATTTTTTTTCATCTTCATAATTGTTCATCTACTAAAATAAAGTAATATAGATTTATACTGAAAGAAGTGAAGAGAAATTAAAACAGAACTGCCATCAGACGACTTCAAGGTAAAATTACATTTCACAATGGAAGATGATCCTTTAATAGCAGAAGTCCTACAATATAACCTTGACAAAACCGGGAAATAGAAATTAGAACAACTTTTAGATTTGTACATCCAATCTTGATTGTTATGTAACAATTAAACAGCAAACATACCCTAAAGAATATTTATACCAAAAAGTTCATAGAGCTTTAACTATGTGCTTTAGTACTTTTGGTTGAAGCGCTTTTTGATTTTAGTTTAGTTTTGTAATATATAGGCACAAAAAATAAAGGAGTTGTTCAAAATTTTAATACAATTTTGCAGAATAGCAAAATACAGAAATTTCATTGTTTCAAATTTAAGTTTTTGGTTAACGATGAAAAGCACTTATACTTATTGATTACTACATGAACAATCGATTTTTTAAGGTGAAAAATTTAAGGGCTATAGTGTTATAACAGGAATTTTCTTCTCAGTATTGGTTAATGTTCCAACTAGACTTATAAATTAAAGCACAGACTATATTTTAGAGTCTAAACAAATCCAAATAGTTTTCATGAAAACAATCTGAGAATTAAAAAGCAGAAAATTATCTTTTTCAAAAATTAATCACAAAAATATTTTACACAAATCACAAATATTTTAATATTTATATATTTGTGCATATATTTTGATTCTATAAATCTTCTATTCAAATAGGCAATCAGTAACTTCATTAGATGCTTCTTCAAATTTAAAAACTTTGCAAGAAATGGGAACTGTCCAGCCATTATGTAAAAAAAAAATAAATTTGAAAGCCATACAAACGATGCTAGTCATGAGACAAGGAAAACATTCAGAAAAATCACAATTTGTACGACAAGAAAAGAAAAGGTAAAATTATGTGACTGAACTTATTTTTTAGCAAAGTATGTAGGTAAAATGAAAACATATAGATTGCTGTATTTAAAGGAATAGACCAAATTCTAAGGCTGGAATTTTTTTCCAGGAGCTGCTTTTGGACAAGAAAGGTGTTGACAAGACAAAGACCTTCCCAAAGTAGAAAATAACATGCACATTTTAATTTTAGATATGATGATACATAGGTAATAATTTAGGTTAGGTATGAGTGTATATATAATAAATGCATTTAAGGTCTAGAGTAACAGCTTGGTTCTATGACCAGCGCCTTCTCTATATTCAATTAAAAAAATAATATTGCTAAGATCACAAGTTCCATGATTTTCCTCACCCTTTACCTTAGCTCTTCTGTAAACACACTGAAAATACATAGCACTGGAGATTAATGCCAAAATGCTCATATCTAGACTTTTTCTCTAGAAAATTTAGAATATAATCTAAAATGCAGATGAAGTTGATGAAGATGATGTCTATGGCACACTGTTTAGTGTCAAGTATTTTTACTAAATGCATTAAATCAATGTGCTATGTCAGAAATGGTTACTCATTATAGAAATAACCCAAGAACTTCTAAGAAAATGTAAAACTATTTAAACTGGTTTCGGATCCAATTTAATACAGTAGTTTGGAGAAATCTAATGACAAGACTCAGGAAAGATAGCAGTAAGTCTCTGGGGTTGCACCATTTTTCTCACATCTTTTCTTTAACATTGAAGTGGATAGAAACGCAAGATGGAAGTACCAAGGAACGCAAATCTTTCTGTGCATGCAAAATATAAGTGCATTTTAACATGTAAGCATCACCGTACCACAGCTACTCCCCTTGGCAAAGAGGAATTAAAACATTTGGGTACCCATTTACTTATTGGGTACCCATTTACTTATTCCAAATACAAATACTGTAATCTAGCAGACAACAGGAAAATATCACTGTAGAGAAATTACATCTGTTGCTCCAATGAACAAACCTGAGTGCCATAAAAATAATACATTTGTATATTCTATGGCAATAATACAATTATTTTCAACCTCTTCCTTGAAACTTCTTTTTCCTACACACAGACACAAAAAGAATCTCCTACATGTTTGTAAGGTTATATATCTATTCCATCATTTTACAAGAGACTGATGGTCTTATTTTTAATTAGAATGAATTATTTTAATTTAAAACCAGAAGTAATCTATTCCTCTTATCTTATAAAGAATACATAGAAAAATATAATCATTCTGATTATATTATCTGGTAATTTTGGTATATTTTCATGTTTCCCACTGTTACACAAATGAGAGAAGCTCAGCTCTTTGGTAATATTTATCTAAAATTGAAAGAAAATCTGAGGGAGTAGAAGAGATATGCAGTCNTTTTTTTTTTTTATTTTTGACAACTACAATTTTCATTTTAAGAAATATTTTGGAGTTGTTTGTACTCCAGAATATAATATTTCAGTGCAAGGGGGAGTAAGGGGTTTTTAAAAATTTTTAAATAATTATTTTTTGAACAAAAAAATCAACAGCAATCCATCCTTAATTTTAGGCCACCATCACAGGTGCACACTTAGAATAAGTTCTACCTCTAGGAAGGGTCAGTATCTGCACTGAGGATTTAAACAATGTGGGCTGTTTTAATTCTAAAATTCACTCTAAGGATCTGGTTCACCTAGAAAAAGTAACATCAGACAGGGGATGTGAGCAAAGATTGTTCATTCCTTAAGAAAATACACTGAACATGAAGAGCAGAAGGAAGAATCAGATCAAGAACTCAAAGAAAGTAGTAACATGATGCTGTGTGAAACTGTTATTTTATTAGAACTGTGTTAAATGGCCATTCTCAAAATCATAATCCTAGGTTAAACAACCTACCAAAACACAACTGACAGTCTATACTTGGGTATTCCTGAAGTCATATTTTGTTTGAATTCCTTAACCAGCACTGCAATAATGACTTCACATCCGAAGCATTGTTCCCAAGGGTGAGATTGATTAACTGAAATTTAGTAGCTAATAGAATGCAAATATTCAGAGTCATGCAGTTCAAGTGCATTCACCTAATTTTTAAGAAGGAAGTACAGTTCAAGATGTACAAGAAACAAGTGTATTTCAAGCATTTTCTAATCATGCTTGTTTTCTTCCTATGTTTGGTTTGTACTTCAGTAATAAAGAAGAAGAGTTGTGCACTATTTCCTGTTTCTCAACTAATGAAACTGGAACAGCAGACAAAAATTTATAGAAGACAAGGTCCACATACATTACAAATTATTTAGTCTGGCAGCTTTTACACATGTGAATAGAAAAAAAGAAGAAAAACTACTGTGGAGTTATTGGCAGAACTTAAGTTCTCCAAAACCAAAATGCAACTGAATAGAAAATGCTTCACTTTGTGAATAGCCAATGAAAAATTTCCATGATGCAAGTGTAAAAATACTCAAAATCTTGCAAACAAATTCCTACTTGTGTATCTATAAACACACACATAAGCCTGCAATTTCATATGTGTTTGGAAAGGCAGTACAGTAAAACTTTTTAGGTAAGTTGGCTTAGACAATTAAGTTTCATTACAAAATTAAATAATCTTTATTGTACAAATAACTAAAACTGAATAAGACAATTTAGTTATCTTTAGTTAAAAACAGAAACTTGTACAGTAGAAAGGAGTCTTCAAACACCTGCTGTGTTTTGAAAGCAAAAAGTTATATGAAAAACAACAAAACAACTAACCTATTATTCCAGAATCCAAGTTGCATTACCAGCATGTTCATTTGCAATCCACCTTCGAAAAAAACTTCTATGACTTGATAATAATTTATTTCAAAGGCAGTTTTATTTTACCACCCCATATAAAAAGGGATCTTAATTAAGACATGGCACAATACAGAACTAGACTTATAATAGTATTGCAAACATCTGGTTTTAAAGATATATTCACAGCAGTTTTCCCTTTGCTATTATACTGCATGGTAGTTTTCTGTAGTGAGTTAGAAATACTAGAGATTATATATTTTTAATATAGATTGTATACTGAAAATCTGTGAGAAAGCAAACACTAACACTCTTATTCTCCTCCACAATAATACATTCTAAACACTGGGAAATGAGATATTCAGTTGGAGCCTGGAACTAAAACAAAAGTTGTTTTTTTTTTATTTTACTACAACATGCTAGTCATATAACAGTTACTTTTCACAGTAAGAAGGGCTTATATTTCAGTTTAAAAAGCTATTCCAATAATAAACTCAAGAACCAATGTGCATCTGTAATGTAGCTATCATGTGCTTCCACAAGAGAGAACTTTGCAATATTTATTACCTCTATTCATTGTTAGACCACAAAGCTTTCATCTCCTGCTCCGGCACAGAACAAGACTACACTCAGTAAGGTATTTCAGAGAAAGAATATGCAAGCATGCACAGTGCAGAACAAAGTCAGAGAATAAACCAAAGTCCAACTGAAGCAGGTGCAACTCTAAAGAAAATAGAGAAGCTGCCCACTATAAAGCAGAGGTGCTGCCTAGCCCCATATCCAGTTTGAAATACAAATTGTCAGGATGGTAAGAGTAAGATTTTTAAAATCTCCTAAGGAGATCCTTTTGTAAGTCAGGCCTTGATGACACAGTCCTCCTCTGCTGCACCAACAATATAGAAACTGTCAAAGTAAATGCAAAATACTTCATCCCTGTTAAATTCACGACTAAAATAAAAAATATCTAAAGAAAATCTCACAAATCAGAGTTCAAACTCCACTCTAAACTTAGTGTACTACAACACAGGACTACAGGGTTTAGGAAATGAATAACCTTTAAGAAGCACAAAACACATGGCCATGTAAAAACACTGCTGTATAATGCAAGGATTCAGAAACCATTTGTTTGTGGTTTTGTTGTTCTGGGGGTTTTTTTTGGTTGTTTTCTTTGGTTTGATTTTGTTTCCAGTGATAGTTAGTGGTGATTTATATACTATGAAAAAGATCAGCTGTCTGCAATTTACATCACACTAACCCTGGAAACCCTTCTCCTTGCTGGATGCTCTGGAAATGCTCTTATTTAGTTAGTTTTTGATTTGGTTTAAGTGAGATGATAAGCAGAAGACTACATGACTTTCTTGTCTGACGTTTCCAAGACAAATTCAACTCAGATCCCTGAAAATGACATAACTTCAATTGTGGCAACTTACATTCAGTTTAGTTAACTGGAAGAGAATTTTAATGAATTTTTAGAATTTTACTTGACCAAACACTGAATATATGGAATTTACATAAAGTTGATGAGCATTTAGACAACTTCAACTATCTCAAGTTCAACAGTAGTATAAATTAAAAATTTCTGCACAGGAGATAATGCCTGGAAGAAGATAGAAACATGGTGAGCTAAAATACATTTTTTTACATTTCAATAACTTCATTTGTAAGAAAGCATAGTAAGACAGGAAAGCATGCAAAATAAATTTATTACTAATGCTTGTAAAAAACACCGTTTTCTAATCAAATAAGATACACTATTGCTCAATGTACCTTACCCCACTCAAACTGACTGCTGGATTTTTACTTTTTTCTTCCAACATCTTGTAATAAGCAAAATTCATAAAATATTCATAAAATAATAAAATAGTATTCAAAACATTTTAAACTGAACACACTGCATAAGGAAAAGTCAAAGATGATAACTTATTGCAATCCACATGAAGATACTAGAACTAAAAGCATATAAACACTGTTAATCTAAAATAAACAGTATGCTGCTGTTTTATCGAAATTTAAACTGTGGCAGTTTCAGCTTCTACTGGCTTTATTTCACTCAATATATGTTACCTTGGATTTTGCTTTTTTTCTTTGCTTTATAACTATACTGCACATGCATCACAATAAAGCTGTTGGCTTTGGGAATTCTTAGTTGTCTATTACTTCTATTAGTCACAAAAACTAAGGATCTGAGAAGCAAAATTCTGTTCACTAAAACTAAGTTCAATATTTTATCACATCGTAAATTTGGATCATCAGTCTATCACTAGCAGATAAAAACTGACCATGCTGGAGTTGAAGCTGAAGTAGCTTGTACTTCAAATGCTGTGAAGATTTAATTATTATATATTATTAAATGTTATCTACAATTCTGTCTTGCAGCTGAAAAGACTTATATCTTCTTAATTGGTTTACGTGGCATTTAAGTAACTTCCAATTATCACAATTTGGTACCCATGTACAACATCCAACTCCTTGTTATTAATTTGGACAGTCATGGGAAAGCTCAAGTACCAAACCACCATTTGGTTATTTGAAAATGAATGCTCACACAACCCAGAAGATGCCATTCCTACCTATAATCAAGGGCATTGTCAGTGTAGAATGGAAAAATTTAGAATACCTTTAACCATTAACAATACTTGTCAAGAAAAGTGTCAAGTTTTTTACATCTCTAGGCTACAAAGTGTGAGTAATTGCAAAGAATGAATCATAGATGGGCTGCTGAGTGTATCAGCCAATGGTTATATGTAAGATAATTATCTTTTTACCGAGATTATTAAAGAAAACGAGAGTCGATCATTACATACTGTATTACTACCCTCTGAAGGACAACCTCGTCAATATTATTTAATTCAGGAAATAAAACCAAAGACTTTTGAATGAGGGTTTTCATTTGTAAGCAGCAACAATTGCTGATTTTGGATGGAAAAAAATTAATATCTCAAAAGTAATATACCTGTAAAACAGATTTTGTTTTTCAACACTGAACTAATTCTTAAGGCAAGAACAAAACTAAATTTTAATTACAGAGGATTTTGAAGACACAGATATTGTGTTAATTGACATACTCCCAGTGTATAAATGCCACAGAAGTGCTTCAAAACAACCTTTTTCAAGTGCTAGAGAGACATCATTTAAAATGGCCTTTTGTTTAACGTAACTTTTTAAATGCAGCTTGAAATGATGCCAAACCTCTTCCTGCGATATGCAAAATAATGGACATATAAACAATTAGGAACATATACTGCAGATGAGCTTTTATCACACCTATTGATAGTTTAATAGGAAAAAAATATTCATACGAAATCACATTGAAAATATTTCTTATTTAGACTATTCTAAACACACTCAGAAGTTAACTGTACTGTGAGAAACTGTCTAAGTATCGGTACTATGTGGCTATCCAGTGTCTCACACTGTGAAATATAAACACTGTTGCTCTTCCAAAACAAGAAGTGAGAAGAATTTCCTTCTCTGGATATAATGAAGCTTCACTGGAGCAAAGACAGCCTCTGTTATATACAAGGAGGCACCAGTTTTAACAAATTAAACGTAAACTTTGTGCAAGTGACACATGCATGGACACCCTAGTAAAAGGACAAGAACATTTGCCTGTGGGAAGACTTATAAGCAAATATAAAATTCTCATGGCTCCTGCTTGCACCTCTAAGGTCACATCACAGACTAACATAAAGCATTTCACACACTTTACACCATATAAAGAACCAAACTGAAGGTCACTGGCCTAGTATCCAACCCTTTTGAAATGGTTTTAAGCTGCATATCTCTAGTAGTACCTTTTTCCAAGTGAGTGTCAAGCAGTTGACCAAGTGTGGCAGAAAAAATAAAGCCTCCTGAAAAAAATTCCCACACATAATTCACTGTTCCTAACTACACATCACAGACCAAAACTAAAATAAACCAGACTTGACTTGTATAGACATATTTGGATTAAAAGAAGTGCAGGAAAGCTTAGTTTTGTTTGTTTGGTTGCTTTTTTTTTCCTTCCAGGAGTTAAGCCAAAAGGCCCACAATACCACAATAGAGAAGAGTTCTAGGTCTTGAAAGCAGTTAAGATAGAAATAAATGAAAAACAAATGGCAAAAGTCACAATATTTTATTTCTTAAAAACCTAAGTTAGTTCATTTTAAAACAAGTGATCCTATACTTCTTCTCTAGTTACTTCTGAAGCAGAAGGTATTTAGGCTATTTTATGACAGCCTCAAGTGATAATTTCAGTTTTGTTTTTAGACAGGAATAAATGACTGCAGCAAGATCCAAGACAACAGTAACAGCTACTGGGCAAAAAGTAAAAATATTCTAGATAGTGCAAGAGAATTGACAGGGAACGGATCAAGCATCGGTTTTATGGTTTATCCCAGATAAACCTAGATAAAATTTTAAAATTAAGAAACAGAAATCCTATCTATTAATCTGACTACCTCTCCCATGTTATATTACTGTGATTAAGACAAGCTTGTTACAACTCACGTCCTCATTTCTGTAAATATCAGACCCAGACAGTGAAGTAATTCAGCTCAAAATATGTGATGATTTAAACATCTAAACCAAGTATTCTCCCTGAAAGGCCAAAGGCAGAAAGGTAAGATTTAGTGATATACCTAGATAAAAACGCTAACACTCAATTTATCAAGTAATTGCCCAAAAATGAGAAATAATGCATTTATTAATTAGGCCTTTAGTACTAAAATACATTTCAACATGGCTTTACTGCACTAGCTAATCACAGAGCTTCCAAACAGAGGCCATTAACATATTGCTATCAGATCAAAATTAATTCTCAGGAATTATCACTGGCCAAGGCAAAATGAAGTTACCTTCAACATACCAAAGATTTAATAGATGAAAGTACAATGAGTCAGCCAAAAAAGGTAGGACCTGTTACAGCCTCTGTCACCACTCCAGAATCTACACAGAAAATACAGATTGCTTCAGAAGGACAGACATACAAGGGGCAGTGTGTGGGTAGGGAACAGAAAAGAGGGCTACTCTACAAAATCATCCATACTATATCTTCCTCTTCCTGCAGAGATAATTTCTAATATCTTGCACAGGTCTTCTACAGCTGTCCTCTTCTGTGAAATAGCTCTACTGTCATAGCAACCTTGGCTATAGGAAGATTTCATCACTCCCTTTATGCTTTGATTTTCTACATTTTCTTTCAGTCATCTAACAAAGCAGTAGCACCTAATCAACAATAGGGAAATAATACAATATTAATATCATCAGAACAACTTTTGCATTTAATTCTCTGCCTCTAAAGGAAACAAATTATTTTCCTATTTTAAGCTAATAGTTTCTGCAAGTCTCCAGTGGGATTCAATAGCAAGTTTCTACAAATGAGTTTACACCTATAGTCCATTCACTTTATAAATAAGCATACAGCATCTACATCAGAGAATTAAAACTTTTAACCTAATTTTTGAAGTGATCTGATACTATGCAGGCAGTAAAAGGGCTTTACCACCATTAAATTGCCAGACTGGATTGGATACAACTTACTCTGCAGAACCAATACTGCTCAAACTTCAGTTTTGATACATGATTTAACTAAACATTTACTTTTAATATAATAACTTGTCCTGCATCATCTTGTTTTTGTAAATTAATTTTCAGAATGGAAATTCTGATGCAATAGTTGTGTCCTCATTGCCAAGTAAAATTATCAATTATCTTGGAAGTATGAACCAATAACATCCTAGGTTTTGTAATTACTGAAGACTTCTTCTAGAGATATATCTACAGAGTATTACAAGCCATCTATTGGGGATGATAATTATACATGAAGAAAAACACTAACCTGTGCTTTCGAACCTACTAAATATGCGTATTTTAACCAAAACCAAAGCAAATGTGTAAGAATTTCATCAGATAAAGATTCATGATCCTCCTATGTATGTGCATAATTTAAAAATGGGAAAAGAGGTATAACCAAGATTTTACTTTTATATTGGACTCTGTCAATGCTAAATGTGTCATTGGATGCTAATGTTTATAATGTTGAAAAATAATTAACTACTTGAGGAAAAAAACATTAACGTAAGTTCATAAAATGAGCCACTACAACAGCAAAGATTTATGTATCAAATGAAAGATATGTACAGATTTGATCAATACAATAAAGCTAGCTCTAAATCCAAACTGTATGCATCCTTGTGTGTAAGAAAGAGAATGCAAGACAGAGCACCTGCATCTGCATCTAAAAGGGAGATTATGAAAGGCTGCTTACTGGAAAAAGTTGGCTAAGTGTAAAGGAAAAGATATACTATCAATAATTATTGAAAGTGCAAAATTCTGAGCACAGCATGCTACCACTTGAAACTACACGAATACTACATAATAGTGCTCTGTGAAATCAAACTAAAAATCCCAGCAAATGCATTATGATCTTTTCTCACTGATTTCATATATACATTTTTTCCACATTGCTTATACTGAAAACATTTTATTAATGTGGGACCTAAACAGATGAATCAAATGATGCTGCACAGGGTGCAAGACAAACACAGAAACAAAGACAAACAAATAGGTCCAGAATATCATTCAAGTGTCCTTTCATATACAATGGGTATCTTCTGATTTGAAACATATTTCTTGAAGTCATCAATAAAACACCACAAATATCCTCTATCCTATATTGCTTCCATAAAATCAGGGTCTCAACCCACTCTCTCCTTTCACTAGGTCAAGACTTTGAACATGGGGTGTGGGGAGAGTATGTGGGGAGAGACTATTGTTCTTAATTGTATTTATTCCCACATGTAAGTCATATTATCTGAAAAAAAAAAGTCCCAACAAATTATGTAGAGTTTTTTGTTTAAGTATCTTTTTATCTTATTAGCAACAAGATGACTGTAATTGCCTGGTAAAATCCCAAACCATCAACATTAAAACTGTCCTTGCTTTATTAGTGCTGCAGTCCATATTCAGTGCAAGATAATGATGCTGTGCCACAAGTGTAACAATCTGGCTCCTACTGAAAGCACATGAAAGGTTTTCATTAGTCAAACAAGGCTGGGTTATAAATGCAGTTGTGTAAAATCAATTATTTTGAGAAAATCAAAAATATCACATAAAAAGTGAGAAAAAATCAATTGCATGAACCTTACAAAATAAGGTGAGCTATATCATATGTTAAAATGATATAAGGTATATAAGATAGTAAGATATATTTAAAATGGCACTTATCCATGGTAAATATTTAAGTAAAATTATTATGAAATGTATAAAATATAAAATAAATTCAATATTTATTTACAATTTCAGACTATTGTTTGTACAGAATTTTTTTTTTTTTTGTTATGTGAACAGTTCTTTTGAAAGGGAAATACATTAATTAACGGATTTTTCAATCTTGAATCTTTACACTTCCCTGCTCACATTCAACTATTAAAAATATGTGCAACTGATGCAAGCACAAGAGCAAGTCAAAACTCTCCATGTCTGAAATGCTATGAAGTTTAACTTATTAAAAGTGTCTTACAAATTATTCTCTAATCTTGGGATTAGATGAATAGTTTACAGAAAACAACTAAAAACACGGCAGTGTGAAAAGGCAGGGTGAAAAGGCAGGGTTGCCAGTTTTTTCATGATCCCAGAAAACAGAAGTTGGCAGGATCACCTCAGCTCCACTGTGCTCCTGAAAAATTTAAAATACCAGTGTCCACCAGATCATTGGGCCCTTAGCACTCGAGCACTACTTATGAAAAGGATTTTGCTAATGACCATAATGGTGCTTTAAAATATGGAATAGGACAAATTTGTCAGTAGGCATGACTTTTCAGTTTTTATCTTTTGTTCCCTAAATACGTATTAATTATAGGTAAAAATGATGACAAAAAATGAGGATCTCACCTCTGGGCATTATTACTCATATAGAAATATTAAGAAAAAAATAATTGAATTTAAATTATTTTTTAAAATATGTGGAAAATGTATAGACCTATTTTATTTCATTTTTATCTAATGAAATTACATTTTAATTGTTCATCTCTTATATATACTAGCAACACCTAACTGGAAACTAAGGTTGGGAGCCTGCAACAGGCTCACAATGTAGTCAACAGTGTTAGGTCCTTTGATGGTGGCAAATACAAGCTTAATAAAAAAGCAAAGTACTGGCACCTCACTACTAGTATCTCCATATGCTTAAGTAACCAGGACTTGAAAATATCCATCGAAAACTGTAAGTGGAACTTGGAGAAGACACCACTAGAAGTCCTGCTGGACATGCTGTCTTACACCTGGAATCTTAGCTGATCAGAGTTATACAAGTCTAAGATTTCATCAGTAAAGTTTGGCTAAGAAAGTAGGTTCTGTAATAAAAACATAAAATCAAAAATACAAGTGAATAATTCCAAACAAAAAAGTCAGAATATTTATCATTCTGTACCTGCTTAGCTACTGTCATCAAAGAAATAAAAGTGCTTCTGTACACAGAAGGGCAAAGATTCAGTAAAATGGTTATGTAATAGCAGTTTGCTAAGGAAGTCCATCAATATTTCATCTACCCAAAACTGGCCAAATTCAGTTGTGTCACAAAACGAATTTACCTAAGCCTGACAGATTTTTCTAAACCAGTATTTAAAATCTGTAATATCTACAAAAAAAGAGACAAATTTTGCCATATCACACAGTAATTGCTACATGAACAGCTCCTATTAAAAGCAAAAATTACAGGAAAAAAATTAAAGGAAATACTGCACTGCTCAATAAAACATATATCTATAATGTTGTATCAAGTACAAGTGCAAAGTTAAAACATTTAAAAAATTCAAAAGCCCACAGTGTTGTCCCTGAACAACATTAAAAAACAGGTATCATATGTAAGAGATCTGCTAATCCAACCTTTTCCAAGTTCAACAACAGAGATACTACAATGTGAATTTCTCGACATGCCAGGGGAGTTCCAGAACAGGCATATTATTCTTTCACTTCCTTTTCCAATACCTGTCAAGGTAATGCCAGCAGGTAGGTAACAAAAATGTAAATTAGAGGCTGCAAAACTAATTCACCATACACTGTGCAACTTTTTGTTTACCATCTAAAACCTAATGCGTTAGCAGAAAAAAGGTTACACTGCATGCAAGAGCTTCTAAATTTTGTGAATCTTTCAGCTTTGAAAGAAAAAAGTGCACAACTCCTGAGTCCTCAACATAACAGAATAAATTACTAATCATAAAACCAAAATATTTAAGACTGAGACGATCATACATTTTAATGCTACTTGGCGTGTAAAGCAATTGAGTTTGATTTTTTTTTAAATTCCACAGGCATCAAACTGCATGAAATCGTCACCCCCGCTTACTACGCTCACTAATAACTAACATTTCAAAAGAGTAACTCTCCCAGGACTTTGCCAAAGAAATAAGCACTCTTCATGATGCAGAACAGCTTTGTTCTATAGCAGCCAAAACAATTTTTAATTCCAGATATTACAGAAAATGTTCTGTATTCATATTCTTTCCTCCGTGACTCAAACTTGTGGTTTTACACAGAAATTTTCATTTGCTTGAAAATCACATGGTATGATAAATATCACATTATTTAAGATACCCAACTGCATTTCTATGTTTATTTGCAAATGAGCTACCTCACCACCAAATGTCTGATCACTCACCTGTGTTTTGTTAAGAAAGGCAGGTTAAAGACTGTTCTAGAAAGTCACGACATACTGAAACACTGAAATTGTACTAGAAGAAGAATACTTCTAGAAGAATATTTGAGAATAATATTTATCTCCCATGTATGTTTTTTTAGAAAGCAGAACGGTAGTAGTACACCTTGTTTGCAAGTCTGACAGATGGGAAGAAGGGGGGTAAAGAATGCATCTAATTATGACTGCAACTCTGGAATTGTTTGATGCTCTTTTTTAAAATGCATTTCCATTTCAGGTACTTAGCAATGAAATAGCACTTCATAACTCATTGCATACCTGTAACAATTTTGCAGGGTTTTCAAATGACTTGCTGAAAAATTGTTTGCACCACACAAGATACACAAGTACAAAGTACAACTACGAAAGGGATACAGAACGCTTTACTGTCCCATATGACAAAACAGACTGACTTCCTACTAAACAAGCACAAAGCTATTTCTTTCATAGGGCACACACCAGCACAATAATAAAAGATGTGTGGGAAAGAGGAAGCTTGAGGAAGATTTTCAGTGTCCATAGAGATCACTTCATATCCACCAGATAAATTTTCTCAAGACCTCAGTTCTTTTCCACAACTTTTAAATGTAACTTCTTTGTAGTTTCAAACTAGTCATGACAACGAAGCACTTGTCAAGCCTGCCTCTCCCAAAGAGTTAACTAAATGAATGATCATGAAGCATCTAGAAACAAAACACAACTGGTTCAGATAGTTTCAGATACAATCTCAAGCTACAAGAAACAGCAATGAGAAAAAGTTGTTTGTAAAAATAATACTGAATCCACAAGTACAGCTTTGGGTGTAGGACTAGAAATAGTCAATATTTCACTTATTTCACCTGGGAAATTGCTCTGCTGACTTAGTTCACTAAAACCAAAATGACAGCCCAAAATGCAAAAGCCAAACCCATATTTTAAACTTCTAGTGACCAAATATTTACATCTATAATCTAATAATGTTGGGCTTAGTTGCTTCTAGGCTCAGTAGCAGGAAATGGTAAACACGACAAGAACCTTTCTGCTGTCATCCTGAGATTCTGCAAAATAACTTAAATTTGTATATTAAGTTTTGTGAAAGAAAAAGAAAACTCAGGTTAAATAGAAAATAAATTATTTTAACTTAAGAATCTCATCTTAAGAACCTAAGGATCTTCTCTTGAGACTTTGCACAGACTTTAAGACTTGTGCTCTGAATTTATCTAGCGCAAAACAAGTATCAGAATATACTGATTCTGTTGAAGCCTCCAATTAGCGAAATAAATTATATACTTTAAAAGTTTATTCCCCCTGCAAAAAAACAACAACAAGCCACCCAAACCTTTTTCTGATTACTGTGTAGAAAAGAATTTTGGTTTTTAGGAGGTAAATGATCTAATTGCAACAGAGTTACAGTCAGATACCCGAACTGGATAAATCAGATTTAAAATTAAGGAGGCCTTGGAACAGTGGGGACAAATCATAAAAGATCATCATAATTTGAAACAGGTAGTTCTCAGGCTCAAGAAATATTTAAAGAATGTTAAGAGCTTCTACACTTAACAGTGTTTTCTATGCAACAAACATTTCTTGACTTTGTGTTATACTGACCTGCCATACATATATAAAACAAATGAGGGTGGGGGTTACCATTACAATCTTTATATGGCACCATTACTCACAACTCATTTTGTAATTGTCGCATTGAAGGTTAACAACCAAAGAAAAATATCCCATATCTCCCAGACATTCCCTTTATCTTTGAAATACTCTGTTCTCATCAAAACATGACTGTAGAAATCCGGGTGAAAAAACTGCCAAAGGGATAGCTTGTCTGTGACAGAAAAAATTGAAATTTTTTTTGTCATGATAGAAAATTATCCAGTAATTGACCACCATAAATATTTCAGGGAAAAAATAAAACAAAACAAAACAAACTAGAAAGAAAACAAACAAAACAAAAAAACCAAACCCATAAAACAAAACAAACAAAAAACCCCAACCAAACTACAACAACAACAACAACAAAACCTCAAACAAAACCCCCTAGCACTTCCACTATAAATACAAATATTTTTTTGATAACTCCCTATATTTTCATTATAATTTAGGGCTCACTGGGGTCTAAAATCAAATTACTGTATAGTAGATATGAGCCTTCTCTTCCTCCTGCATTAATGGCAATGCAAGGAAGAAGGCCAAGATAAATAAGATGAAGAGGTTATGTTAAGTGTTTTATAACACTACATAAAGGGGATTAAATTCACCACAGTTCTAAAAATGAAAAGACAAATACATACAGACCAAATAAAAATGTGAAAAGCTAATGCTGATAACTTTGAATAGATTTTTAGTATTTTTATATACTGTTTGATTGTGCTAAGACTTATTAATAGGCGTATAGAAGATTTTTATGTTAACTAAATGTATGGTAAAACAGGAACAATAAAAGAACTTGCAAAAAAATTGAAGTAACATTCTGAATTTGGCCACCCACAACTGAGCTATTTTCCCATTCCAATCCATTCTAAAAAGTATAACCTAAGAGAAAACAAATGAGATAAAATTATTTAGCGTCACTGACGTTTCTAACCTGTAAATCAAACATGTTGCTAACGGTTAAAATCTAGCACACAGGCTATGCCAGATATAAATCTAGCTGCGTAACTAGCTACACTTGCTTTTAACACATACAGGCGGCATTTCCAGTTGCTAGGATATTATGTAGTATATTAAGTTACATGTAAACATCCTCACAGAGTTGATATACAGAGCTTGTCATAACATTCAGGGAGAGTAAAAGCTCTGAACACACCACGATGTTCAGAAAATAATTCTGTGTAACAGTTTGATTTATTCAAATTCCATTTTTAGACCCTCCAAATGTGAAAGAAAATAAACAAACCAAACAAACCACTAAACCAAAAAACAAAACTAGTCTGTGTTTAAAAGACAGCATTAGATAAGAGAGCCTCCTATTTAGGCAGACACTGATTTTCCTTTTACTTCCCCTCTGCTGATGACTGTCCTTTGCATGACTTTTCCCTGAAGATGTAACACAGATACAAATCTGTCACCACAATTAAATCAGAAACTGATCACCTGACTTTCTGCTGAAGACGAGTACAGATTCTTTTCAATTCATCTTATCCATTTCTGAAAACACTTATAGTTTTTCAAAGTAATACCTAGGTTTCTATTCCTAGCTAAGATATATTTAGACTTCCCTCACACACAAGACATAAAGCCTACAAGATTATCTCTTAATTTTTAATATATTTTTACGGGGTTAGAATTATGAGATTAAGTCTTATTTCACCACCTCCTCAATTGACTAAGACTCCCAAATGGTGTTCTAATTACTTGAATTAAAAACTTATGTGTTTCTCTCTAACCTGTACTAGAAACAGCAAGAAGGCTCTGAAAATTCCCATGAAGCAGTAATTAGATCCTCTGATTATTCAGCCTCAATCCATTTATTTTGTTTAAACTCAACAAATGGAAGTAGCATATCTAGAGAAACCTGAGACACTCAGTGATGTGCTTGAGCTCCTAAACCAACCGTCTATCCAGGCATATCTCAGTTTCACTGAAGGCTTGGGCCAGATGCTCACTCTAATTAGTCCATTTTCCACCCCCCATGGAACAAATTCCCTCAAAAGCCAAGTGGGGCTACAATCAATGCAATCAAGTTTCCCAGTGCATACAGTTAAGTAACCAAAACTCCAGAATGTTTCCTGAATTGTACATTCTACACATAGCTCTATCACTCACAGGTAAACATACTCCTTCAACATAATCTAAAGTTCTAAAAGCAGGATAGTACATATCAATCCACTGAAATCCTAGTCATTAAGAATTGAGAATACTTTCTAGTAATGGATGAACACTGACTTTCTGATGCAAGTGCCAATGCACTACAACAGTAAAGCTGAAGAACTGTTATAAGCCATTAATCAGCATCTACACAACCTCTTAATTTGATAGTTGCACTTAACCTTACCAATATATGAAAGCAGCAACATAAAAGTTCTACATTAGATTAAATTTGTTCACAAACTGAATTTCTATTTTACTTTTACCTGGATTTATACTACAGTGGGCTACAAACCTGAAACATAAAACTCTATAAAAACACAAACATCTTAACGAGTCCTCATTGTTTGGTATGAATATAATCTCCCAAAATGGTTACAATCCAATAATTAAGTTGACTAAATATGCAGCTTTCTTGAACTTGGTAAGAAAAGACAGATGTCTACCTCAGGTTGACAACAAATCCATGCATGCTATATTTAGAAAACACCATCTCAATTATTCAAGGGGGTAAGCAACTTACCTGTGTGATGTAATGACATAGTATGAGGAGCAGTTAAAACGTTATTAAAAAGCTGGTTTTGAAGTGAGAGGAAGAGAAATAACAGCTTACCTGAAAAGGGAAAAATATACAAATGCAGGTAGATTCAAAGGAAGCAAGCCTTGTGAAAGTCCAGCAGAAAAGGGAAAAAGAAAACCCACCAGGAACCCAACCCATATACTTAGCTGCTTTTATATGCCCACTTCTGTAGCTGATTTCTTACTGAATATCATTCAGCAATTTCAGCTGAACGATAAAACTGAAACTGATAAAACTGAAAACTAAACTATATTGGACTAGAAAGTTCAAACTCCATAAAATTTAAAAAAATGTTTTAGTATGGCTGTAGCCATTGAAGGAAAGCAGTTTTTGTTGATACTAATAGGTAACACTTGTATTGATAGTCACGTAAATATCTTGACATTTTAATCAAATATCCATTCTAATTACATTAACACCATTACAGTACATTCACACATTAAAAATCTAGTTTGATACATTTTTATTCACATGCACTCACATGAAAAAGAATATTCAAAAGCAGGTATAACATCTTTTTTTATTATATTACAGAAAAATGCAATATATACATTAAAGATATTTATCTTTCCTTAATGGATTGTTTTTCAAAAATCATTGTGACCTAACAAAAAATATAACTTTATTGTAGTAATTCTTTGAATGACAGTCAAGATGAGTTGTCTGTTCAGCTATTACTCCAACTCCAACACTCATTCATACAAGTTCATGAACCATACAATACTCCCTTTGTTCTATACATCTATATAATACTTTGTGAATACACTGTATTATCACCTAATTTAAAAATAAGAAGCCTGTCTAACACATTTAATCAGGGGCAGTATGATACAAATTGCCAAAGCTTTACACCTTCACTTACTTATTTACATTGAACTCTTGCTTAGCCCATAAAGAGCAATCATACAAATTATAAACAAATCAAAATGCAAAGAAATCCAAAACAAATTGTAAAAGTTACACGACACTTACTCCAATGAGTCTTTCTGATAGGGAAGTGAAAAGAAGTCAGGTTCTATGGAAAATTTATTTTATCCAGCCTTACCACTTTTGGTTCAAACAGGCAAGAGCTACAGTCCTAAAGCATCAAAAGACAATGTAATGGTCTTACAAGTGACTTGAACACTAGAATACCTGGTACAAGTGTCAACATAATAAAGGAAAAAGGTACTACTGATTTTCCCAAAATGTGTATTGGTCACTAATCAAAAAACAACTACAAAAAAACCTTAATGTATTTGTCTTGTCTACCGCCTATTTTTCAGTGAAATAAAACAATTATTAAGAAAATTTCAATATTCTGTCTGCAGAACCAATTATCTATCAATAAGGTATAAAAGATCCTGGTGGGTTTTATGTTCTACCTCTTGAAAACATCATCAGACTTGTGACATAGTAGTGGCAAAAAAACCTCAAAATATTTCCACAGAAGAAGAGCTTTGATTTTTGGTACTCAGATCAATGAAGATGGTTAGCCAGAAGCTTACAGAATGAATGTTGGAGTAGGGCTCTCACAGCATGAAAAGTTTTTTAAATAATCTAAAACTCAAAAAAAAAAAAAAAAAAAAAAAAAAGGGGGGGGGGGGGTGTTAAACAAACCGGATTTCTTTAGCTTTATGTGCTATTTTCTGACCCACTACTCCTCGGGAGTAAGCTAACCAGCAAAGCACTTTCAGACAGAACATCTTGCCTGATTTGTTACAAAGTTGAAAGTTATGCACAGCCTAAGGAAGTAAATTGCAAAAATGTTTCTCTTAAAAAACACATTTATTTTATTCTTCCTACTGAAACAGACCAGGCAAGAGGCAAAGTAACAGAAAGTATGTTCAAGGATGTCTAGCATTCATCATTTAAAATTGTTAATGAAAGCTATGGTTTGGATATATTTTGTGTTACATGATACTAAATACAAAATACTTTAAAAATTATTTTGCAAATAACACAAACATCACACTGAAAATTAACAGATACTTTTGAT
Organism: Cisticola juncidis; assembly: GCA_013400215.1. Taxonomy (NCBI): domain Eukaryota; kingdom Metazoa; phylum Chordata; class Aves; order Passeriformes; family Cisticolidae; genus Cisticola; species Cisticola juncidis. Next base: position 435,986 of record VXBR01003881.1, on the reverse strand, counting down.
GTGAATCCCTCTGTGCCTAATTTTTCTATCTATTAAATTATAATATTAATGCTTCAACCCTACCGAGTGATTCAAATTGTTTGTATCTCAAATACTCCATGAGGACCAAGAGGAGATTAGCAATCCTGTTTTCAAGCACAAAAATGACGTGAAGTAACATGTAATTCATGCAGCTGCTTGCTTACTAGTGATGAAACAGTATATATTGACTAGGTGATCATCAGATGACCAAAGATCATTCTTCATAGGAAGATCCTGGAATCCTACATTTATAACAGTACATGTTCATCCCTTCAATGGATTTTTCACTATGAATGTACGGAGGCAGTGGTGTTGACATTTCCTAATTTCAAAGTTCTGGTTATGCAGCTTTCCTAGACACTTATAACATGTTCCCATTGTATCTTTCTTTGAGAGAGAAACATATGTAACATTGATAGAATTCTGTGCACAGGTTTCTATCCAAAAAACATAAATGTGCTGAGCTAGGACTCAAGTTATACAATAAAGAACTCACTGCTTTCAAAAAACAACAATAAATTGTGTTTCTTATATGAAGTGAAAATTTATTTTTACTCTGTTTCTAGAAAATAACTTTTTAGAAGTTTGGTTTGCATTTTTAAACATGAAAATAAATGATCACTTTCACAGTAAATTCTGAGCTCTATCCTATGCTTTTTTAAATCCAGACCACAGTAAATATTCTGATAATAGTCTCAAAAAATAAAATTTTTCATCAGATTTACATATGTATCTTCTAGTGAATGTTGTGTGTTGTACTAGCTCCTGACAGGATAAAAAAGAATTAGTGACATTAAGTTTGCCTGGTATGAGGCAGATTTTATTTATGATGACTTAAATAAACTACAAGCAGGACAATGTGTTTTACTTGAGATGTATTTTTGCCATATAAATTTATCAAAGCATTTAAATTTTGCTAACATATTCTGATTTTCACAGAGATTCTTTCACATACAACCCATTCAATCCTATTTGATCCTGCAGGAAAGACATCATGCTAAATTTAGGTTATTACAATCATTTCTATGGTAACAGATGGATGTGAAACACAGGATTATGACTTCACTGCACGACTCTGCAGAAAGAAGTCGGATGGTGGAGGAAGAAAGATCATATTCAAAATATCTGCAGCTGTAGCAGGGAAGCACACACAATCAGTGAGAAATGGAACTGTCCTTTTTTTAAGAAATATATGATTTTTTTTTTCAATATCACAATGGGTAAATCTTCCCCTACTAACAAATATCTTCATCATTGACATTCTCCACAAGCATTTCCTTTAAACCAGAATCTCTATTCTGGCATAATTAAGAGAAAAGAATGCTTAGAAATATAGGTTACATGAAATATTATAAATAGACAAGAATCTATTTAGAACCTCTAGAGGTTAAAATGCAGAAAAGCTAAAAATATGAAATTCTAATAGACATGTATTCCATATAAAAAGAAGGGCTAAAAGGGAGAGCATATTTCAGCTAATATAAACCAAGGTTTTTTACATTTTTTCTTGTTTTTTGCAGATTATATTCTATGATGTATACAATGGCTACATGTTAGTGCACATCAAATTATATTTAACTATGGACTAGAAAAATCATTGAATTAATACAGCAGGTTATTGCTATTTTCTTTAGGATTTAATCTTAAAATCCAAACAAGTTAGTTTATAGACACCAAAATATGAGTGTTTATTACATTTTTATAAGCAATATTAACTACATAAAGTAATCTTCCAGCACAGAGACTAAAGACAGCCTCTCATAGACCCTGCCTTAGAAATACTATACAGGCCTATACAAAATTGCTTGTTAGATGGTGTCTGAAGTATCTTCTATATTTAATCAGGATCCTTAATGATTCAGCAATGAAAAGCTATTGTAAAAGGCAGAACTATATTTAGCACTTCTGGGTTAGCTGGACACAGATTACCTAAGCACAGAACAAGCATGAACAACCTTGTGACTAATAATGGTTTGTAACTTAAATAATGATTGCTGTGATAACATACTCAAAGCAGACGTTTGTCTATAAAAGTTATGCTATTTAAAATTAGTAAATGCAATAGATATTAAAGTGATTTTTATTTCTATCTTGTGGGAACAATGTATTTACAATCAAAAAGAAATATCTTAATTTTGCTTCTCTGTTTTAGGTTTGCTAAGTTCCAGATAAAATTTCACCTCAAAAATAATTCTTCCTTAATACATGTGAGGATATATATTTCAGTATTTAATCAGTATCAAAAATAATACCACTAGATGCTGAAGCTGAATATGGCTCAAGAAATCTTACTTGCATTTGAGATGCTTAGGAACTACTAAAGTGAAGGTAAAACTCAACATTGAAGACTTTGCTTCACTGAAACACTTTAGGGTTTTCTCTCTACTGGCAAACAGCTGCCAATTTTCACAAAACACAGGAGATCTTAAAAAAAATTAAATAGATCTTTAAAAAATCCTTCTGGTGGTTGAAATGAGCAAACAGGTCAGAAGGAACCAGAAAGGGCACACCACAGTCTCATAAACCTCATTTGCCTAAGGAAAGTAGGCTTAACAAACAGCAACCAAATTCAAAAAACTTACTAAGAGCAGAAGGGAAATGTCTGACACAATTCTCCAAATTAGAAATTCAGGTCTTGGTGATCCCAGTATTCTCAAAGGATTCTATGAAAGACTGCAACACTAATAAAATTAGGACAGTATTGACCAAATAAAAACTGATATGGAAAACTTTTTTCTTTTTAATTCAGACCACTAGACCATTTAAAACTTTGTTCTTTTTTTAATTTGCAATTAACCTAAATACATTTTAAATACTCCTTACCCCTATGGGAGGAAAAGTTCTCTTTGTAAAAGATGTTACAGCAGAAACCATTCATTTAAGAACTTAGAACACAAATCACAATTTTTCCCTTTTAAGAACTTTCTGAAAAATTGTATTAAAAAAGTGCCAAACATTAAATGTTTGGAAATATCAAAGTTATTAGAAAGAAACATGTCATGTCTTTTGGGAGCAGGGCATTGAGGTGATGAGGGAAAAGGTTGCTTCTTTCTTACACAAGGATACACCACATTCCCCTCCGACACCTCTCTCTGCTCATTCTCAGAGCAAGACATCCCTTTGTAAACTTTGATAATCCTTGACAAACAGTTTGAAGCAAACAGTTGAAGTGAGGATACACACTGCAGGTAGTAAACTAATTTTGCTCTGACAAAATTAATCCTTCTTTCCTGACTATAAAGCTGGGTCATCCATCATAAAAACTGTGATGTCACTCAGAACTGAAACAGCAACATTTGGCCAAGTGCTAGGCTAGCATCATTAGTATCTGCACCAGTACTTCTTCATTAAAACCATGTTTAGAATCTAAAAACATCTGTTTTCATAAAGAGACTCCAACTACAATTAATCAACAATGGAATGCAATGGTCATAACCTAACTATGTCAAAACTTCCAAGTCAAATCCAAAACTTGCAAAAAATGCTTGTTAAGAAGTCCAAAAAGTCTTCTGAACAAACAATTCACAAATCTGGGGACATTTTGTAGTAATGGTTTGGGTTATTTTTCATTGGTTTGGGTATTTTATTGTAATGAATAAAGGGACCCAGGGGACTCTGCAAGAGTGAACTTGTCATCCACTAGTTTCTCAACTGAGGTGGCAAATGACCAGATCTTACAAGACAGTTGAAGACTTTGTGCTATCTCACCCAGGGCTTTGCCATTTTTATACAGATTTGGCAATACACAGACACCACCTGCAATCTGGCCACCTATAATAAAGGACATTTGACACACTAGAAAGCACTGAATTATCTGCAAAGAAAAAGTTGAGAAGCTGTTGCTAGTAAAGCACAATTGGTAGAAACCGAAAGAATTTTACTTTTCCAATAGGAACAAACTGATGAACAGTGAAATTAAAAGAATATTTAATGTTTGGGGACTTTCCAGTATTATTTAGTTTCCTAGTAAGAAGGAGCTGTCCTTACAAATACATACATGATCTAAAAAGCAGGTCAAGGACACTGCACTGGCACAGGGCCAGGATACAGAAGGTGCTAAACAGAGCAGGCTAGTGGATCTGGTGACCAGAGTAAGAGACCTCTGCAATTCCGTATACCAGAATAATCTTCACTGGATGGCTAAGTTTGTATTAGTACACTTGGTAAAAGCTATCTACCAAAGCAAAGAAGAAACTTCTGTGCAGAGAGATAGGCAGAAAATATTTAATATAAAACCAAATAAGAGTTGAAACCTATTTAACTCCCTACCTCTGTGTTTCCCTTTAGGGTGCATCAAAGCAATCTACAGCAGACAAAACACTAAAAAGAACTTTTGCAGTTACAAACAAATACCGATTGTAACTGTTTAAATACTACAAAGAACTAAATGGAATGTTTCAATATATACCAAAAAGTAATGCTTAGAGGGTATATTTTTTTCCCTATGGTAGGTATGTTTTTTCCAGTTATCTCCTNTATTTGAGGGTATTTTAAAAAACAACTTGCTATATTGGTGGTTTAGCATTTTGAGAGTTGAGTGTTTCATTTGGTAAACCACACAATGTGACAAGAAAAATGTTTCTTGACTCCTTAAATATAATAGGGCAACATCATCTAGCTGTCAGCCTAGGAAAACCAGAGATGTTTCAACACATTACACTGACAGTGAAGAAGGGGACCAAGGCAGAAAAAGGATAACAGAATTCTTTGATTTTACTAGAAAAATCAACTGTCATTTAAAAGAAAATTATTTCAGAATTTAAATGTAACTCCATTACATCCGTGTAAATAATACACTTGAGAAAGTAACTTTACGTGCATACTGTTAGATGTTCAAAGCTCATTTAGCTGGAAGTTACACTAAACTGAAAGTGGAAATATTTCCTGAGCTACCCTGCTTAAACTCATTACCTTTTTACCTTTCAGTAGTAATGGTAACACAAGAAAAGATCTATGGGGTTCAAGTTTAAAAAAAAACCACATTCTTACACAGCTAAACCCCACTATTTAACAGATTAGGCTTTAAATTACTGGGGATCAATTTTTTTTTTCAAATAACCACATTTAAATTCCTGAATAAAGTATGCTGGTCAAAAGAGCCTTTTTTATTTTAAGGACATGGTAAAATATGAATACCATTATACAAGTCATGGGGCTAGAGGGAAGACCAAGAAACCCAAAGCTAAAAGCTTTTCATTTTTGTGGTTCCAAAAGACTGCTTTTGAAAAACGAACATATCCAGTTAACCAAAAATACAGATATCTCAAAACCACAGGTATTTACAGAAAACACATTTTAAGCCACACATTAACTGCTATTTCCCTAGGAAACTGTAAATTATAGTTAGTGGTACATTCAAATTTTAAAAGAAAACCAAATGCACACAAAGAAATCTATCTCTGTGATCTCAGGAAGCCACAAGTACCACAACCATTTTTCATCTGTTAATAAAGATAGACTCCCTAGTTTGTTTCACACACAAGCCAGATTTGTTTTGTCACATCACAACAAACAATGTGGGAGAATCTCAATGTGGCATTTTTCTGCACAAGAGAAAACAAACCAACCAAAAACCCCAACACTTCCAGAGAACTGAAAACATACATTTGTTTTCAATTTAATTTGAAGCATCAGAATAAAAGCTGGTGAATTAAGAAGTAGTAGGAATCTTTGGTTTGTGGAAAAAACCAAAACAGAAAAAAAAAAAAAAAAAAAACAAAAAAAAACCAAAAACCACAAAACAAAACAAACCAAAAAAAAACAAAAAAACAACCAAAAAACAACCTACAAAACTCAAGCAATTATTCTCCAAATTTGTATAATCATCAAGTTTTCTACAAATCACTCGATCATTTGATTAAGAATTAACAATAATATTGATGGGTATCATTTATAATTAAGGTTGTCTAAGACTTAATATGATTTATAAATAATAGTGCCTCTGTCTTCACTTAGTTTTCAGTTTGCCAAAGCATTTGGATATCTGCCTTCAGCTGGTTTGTTTTCTACTTCTTCCAAGTTTCAGCAAGTGAATCAGTGACTTCCAATAGAACTATGAAAAATGAGGTATTTTCCTCACATTAAGTGTGTCTTAAATACTTCTTTAGAAAATCTGCACGTACAAGTGTGAGAAGCTTTTCACCAGCAGCCCCCCTAGCACATCTGCCTCCAAAATCAAATGTAGTTAAATCAGAATTATATGAACAACTGAAATTAGTCAAGCACAGGAATCAAAAGAAAAATTTACATGAAGAAGCCAGTACCCTCTGTTGCCACACACTATTCTGACTGACGCTTTTTGCACCTACTGAGTTGGTACCTTAGGTCATGTTTTTAAACATTTGTTGTATCTTCTTATTCCATTCTTTTTCCTGTTAACTGAACAGTTGTGATAGCTACCAAAACCCAAGAGACAATGCAACTTGTACACGACTCATTTCAGAGGGGAAGAACCAGACAACATAATCCAACTTTGTGAAGAGCCCTGGTAAGGGAACATGACTAACTCTGGTGCCTTAGGGGCCATAAGGAAGAATTTTCTCATTCAGAAATGAGCACTAACTTTGAAAAAATAAGTGCCTGAGCCTGCTCTGGTACAACGCTAACAAATTCAGTTCAGGTTAACTTTTCACAGAGGATCACTTCGGGCACTATTTATAAGCGTCCAAGTTTAAACAAAAGCAGTTTAATTGTCAAGCAGCAAGTCGAGCAAACACAATGTTAGCCATTCATGAACAATAAATGGAACTACAAAAGGAAAGCACATATCCTGAAAAAACTAACTCCATGCAAATTCAAACTGGATAGCCGAATTTTATATAAAATTCAGCTACAGTTCTCTCATCATTTCCTCCTCCTCCCCAAAAATCCTAGGAACAGCACATCGTATACCCGAAGGATGCTGAAATAATTATTTCCATTTTTGAGTACCTCCTGTGAAAATGACAATCAGAAGAAAAATCACAAGCAATCGGCAGTATCCTATTTTGCTCAGGCTTTCTTAAATTATGAGTAACTAAAGAGTGGTGCAGCACAATGCTAACAAAATAAGATATTAACTACCCATTCAGTAAGCATGCATAATCAGAAATTACTTACAAGTCATTAAGTAAATACTACCAAAAGCATCACAAATATATAATTTTTTCCACATTTTTCTTTACTCTCAATGGTGCCATTCCTCCATTCACAGAAACTAGAAGTTGAAAAGTGACAATTACAATAAAACAAAAATTCTATAATACAAAACAGAAAATTACCTCAGTTCAATTTAAAGAAAAGGTCTTTGAAAAACAATTAATGAAAGATCAGATGAAAATTCAGTGAAAACACACATTTTTAGTTGGCAAGATTGCACATCATTAAAAATAATCCTCATGAACACTATAAAGTTTCTGTGTTTTGTTTCTCTTATTGCTAACTTTTGAATCTAGCCTGAGATACAAATACCTAAAACAGAACTGGCCACAAAAGGCATAGTATCTTGTACTTAACTTTCTTCTGCTCAGAACAAATATTTCATTTTGTTTTGCAATGAAAAGTGATAATGAAAACCAAGCATCTTTAAATGATTGTCTTTGTTTCAAGAAAAAAGACATTCAAAATTCAGAACTTCTAAGTAATATTAGTATGTTTTCAATCAGAAGGGAAGGAAGTTCTGCATGTAACTGACAATAGCCTTAATGCAATCTAATTTGGGTGAGTTTGGACCAACTCTTGAAAATGAAACAATATATCAAGCATTTCAAAATAGATAGGAGAGGGCTCTTTTGATTTGTATTTGCATTTATTTGGGGATTTACTAATACTGTATTTATTTTTGGTTTCTTTTATTGGATTTTAAAGGAGTTACTGAACGTTTTCCGGATTCCAAACTGGTCTTTAAGCTGTCCGTTTATTTTAGGATATGACTACCAGAAAAGTAACAGCAAGTACTCTCCTCTACCACATTTACTCAAGGTCAGTGTTGAAACACAAACATGCTGCATTCATGTGCTTTGAAAAAATAGAAAAACAAAAAAACAAACCTCAATAACATATTCTTCCCTTTCAGTCAGCTAGTAACACTGATTTGAAACACTGTTAACAGTCTGGCATTCAAGTGGAATAAAACAGGTACAAGGAAAATGGTTTTTCTTCCTTATTTAATCAACAGAAGACCTGAACCTGTACAGTTAATTGTCTGTTTCATTATTACACCTGTCAGATGATCTAAAACTTCTTCAGCTGTAATTGGACCACCATTACATTTTATACAGAACACTCATTATCTTGCACTTGTTCCAATTCCCAAATGCAATTGATTGAAATGTTTGTATTGAAAATAAGAATGCAGGAAGCACCATATTGAATGAAACACACTATTCTGAAATTAAATTAAAAGTCACCATTGCAGAAAGATGTATCCTTAGTGCATTTCCCCAGTGTTCAGCTGCTCCCATAGTAACAGAATGTTTATCACCCTCTGCATACAGCTACTGCCATTGTGACCTTCCATGATCATGCCAATGGGGATTGTTTTGGAATACGGCTCCTCCTCCTCTACATCCAAATGTTTTACCAAATGGAAAGTGAAGAAAGGGGGAAAAGAGGAAAAGTGTGGGGACAGATTGAAGCCAAGAAAGCCTCTCACTGCCCTAAGTGTACCTACTCATATGAAAACATAAAACAATGACAGCTCACTGGCACTTGCAATAAATGTCTGATAAGGAGGACAAGTTTTCTATATTCCTGTCTTTTTTTTTTTTTCCAAAATATTTAATTTTTAATCCCACACAGCAAGTAAATTGACTGTTGTCAGAATAAGGCACCCCTAACACTTTCAATTTTGCTATTTGACCAAGGCAAATTTATAAATACCTTCAAATCATCAACAGAAATTATAGACGTCTGGTGAGTTTGGAGAGTTTACATGAACACAAAGCTATAATGAGAATCAGAAGGCTACAGAAATTGCAGTAGTCTAGAACATGTTTATTAATATCTGTCTGCAATGGGTTCCTATGTTTTTTTCCTAAGTAATTTAGGTGAGAAATATTGGCAGCAGGTAACCTGGTTGAATTTAATTTTGATAATTAGATGTTTAATTGCATTATTTTTTTTTTACAAATGTTCACAGCTTCTTCAGGAGATTTACTTTGTAAGTACAAAATTAAAACTGTCTGGGATTTCCCAGACCCATGAGATCTGAATTTTTGGAACTTGTTTGGTTTTAATCTGTTGCACCAGAATAATTTGCTTTACAGGGAACAACAACAATGGGCAAACCCCTTATTGCACACAGAAAAAAGGCAGACATCTACAGCAGCCCAGACATGACATATAGAATTATGTCTTATACAAAATACCTTTAAAAAGCAATGGATTTAATCACTTAAGATTTGATCTATCAGAAAATAAGTCAGATGATTTACTTATGACAACAAATCATCAGGTGCACGATTTTCGAGTAGCCCATCTCTACTTACTTAAAATCACACTAAAAACAAACCAAAAGGAAATTCAACCTACCTCCTGCATTTTGCAACACATAGCTAGGATAGAGGAAATATATCAGCAATTCCTTTGAGCCTCATAAAATCAGGTTTCACTTATGTTTTACCACAGCTACCTAAGAATTTTATTAGTTTTAAGATGACTGCTGTTTTTAAGCTAACCATTACATTTGATGAATCTCTAACAAAAACACTTCCGACAAACTCACTTTTCAGACATGCTATGGAGTCTATCTATCATCTTTTTTTCCTTTGCTAAGGCTTATGGAAACAGTATAGATCAAAATACTTTAGAATTTATATATACATGCATGAGGAAATTTCCCTATTTTCTCTTTTTTTTTAAATCACAACATAGACAAAATAAAGGAAATGAGCCATTAGGACATAACTCAAGAGTGAGGTATCACTTCACTTATTTCCACTAATTTCACCAAGGATGACAACCACAATAAGTCTCAATGGATAATATCAAAGTTAAAAAAATGACTACGACAACTATTATTCTACAGTTTGACCACCCTTCTTCTCCACTTTGTATTTCCTAAAACAAACTCTTCCTTTCCATGGGTTTCATTTAGGTAAATAAAATTCTGCTTTGGGGAAACATGACTCTGCCAATAAACACATGTGATTACATTTTCTATGAGGATATAAAAATAGATATTCTGTTCGTATTATTCCAATTTTTAAAAATTAAATTGAATTTAGCTCAATATAGTTCTTATAATTTGATGCCACTTCATTTAGAACACCTATCAGACTTTTTTTTACCAAGAATTGTGAGATCTAGGACAAAAAATCTAGATAAACAGGAACATTGTACAAATGGATATCAGGAATATCTGTTCACTCTCCCTTTCACCAGTTACTTAAAAATAATAATAAGTAAACTTCTCTTATCAAGTAGCAGAGAGAGGTCAGTCCAAATTATCTGAAAGTATTATTCAAAACATCCTTCAAAATTATTCATTTATCTTTGTAACTTTTATGGTATTTCAGTCTTCCAGTTTACATCTGCAGGAAGTTATGTAAATTAGAATATGAGCTATTAAAAAATATTAGATAAGTAGCAGATACTGATAAATGTTCTTGCACTGCAACACAAGAATCCTTACAGCTGATAGTCTGGGATTTAGTCACATCAAATTTACACCAGTGATGTTTGCAATAATTACTAAATTTTCAAACACCCTGAATGTGACAGATGGTCAAATTTAATTTACAACTGTTCATATCCACACATGAAAAAAACCAGTAAGTTCAACCACTAAACTCAAAGCTATCTAAAAACAATAATGGAGAATACCAATATAAACCAAATGCAGTACTGCTACTGAAGCATAAGCACCACAATATCATGATCAAACAGCCCCCCTTCTAGCAGCATCACATCAACATGAAGACAGTGCTCATGACAAGTAGATAACTTATCAGTGCCACTTCTAACTAGGAATGAAGTCCTCCCGTATTTCCACAAAAGTTATTTTTTTTTACTAACAAAATGCAGATTTGATATACATTTTTACACATCAGTTTTGCCTTAGCTTTTCAAAAGCCATTTTCCTATATACACTAAAAAAGGCACTACTGTACCTCATTTGTTTCTGAGCCAGCATAAGTAATAACCAAAGGTAAAGAACAATTTTAGAATAAAATAATAAAATTATTACACTGAATCTGCAAACTTTTTTTTTATATCTATATAAAATTATAGATACCCCAAGAAATATATTTGAAATGTATCCTTTGCAAAGTTTCCGCTTACTTGAATATTCAGGGTCTAAGTAAACTCAAGTTCTTCACATTCTGACTTAAATGACATAATTTTTTTTCTCTATTTATATAACCTTCTTCTTGCTTATAAGTAAAGAATTCTTCATGACCAGCCACATAAAATACGTATGTACTTAAGAAAGTTTTTTTTCTGAAACAGATGCTTTAGAATTCCAAATTTAAAACCACTCTTTATTTGTAATTGAATCTAGTTTTCATGAGGATAGGTGAAAAGTCCTTTACAACTAAGAGGAGATAAGGGAGAAGGGAAGAGGGAAACATAAAAATGTAGCCTCTTTATTACCAAAAGTACTGTAGCTCCTTGTAGGACATAATTGAAGATAAGATTACTTTTCAGAAATCAATCCAGAACAGCACTTGCATGAAAAATAAAGTTCCCAGACCACTGAACAAGCACACACAAGCAGAAGAAAGACAATTTGAGTATAAGATGTCTATCAAGTGAGGTGAAGCTCTCCACTTTGACTAGCAGTTTTATTCTAGGAAGTAAAATGCTGATGCTTGTATGCAAGTAAGGAATGATGAAGAGATAATAATGGGCAAAACCAAGGGTAAATAGAGTGTATTAAATTGATAAGATTTCTAGAAAAACAATACAGTTACAATATTTAAAGATAGTTGTCATTCACATCAATCGTCAATAAAAAGAATAGTTTCTTTTAAATGGATTAAAGAGCTTTAGTTCTACATATTTTAAAGTACCATCTATCATAACTATCATTAAAAAGCTTTTAAATTCAGGCAAAATTAAATGACAGCACAAAACTGCACCCTTTTAGTATTTACTTATCCTGATTGCTAATTAAAAACTAAAAATTAACAGAACTGCTAAAAACACATGTGCTACTCATATATAGAGAGTAATTGGAAAAGTTTTATTAATTTTGTAGGTCCTTCAAAAAAGACAAAACCACTCCCCTAACTTCTGATTGCATTTGAGACATAAATTTTTATGACAGAACTTGTCAAACTCATTCTGTAAACTTTAAGTTGGAAAAATGCAATATAATGATGTTTCATGTTTATAAATTTTCATGTGATGTCATACATACACACAAACACAGATGTGGCATGTACATAAAACATATCACATTCTTACGTGAAGTTAATTTCAAAACTGTTTTCATCTTCTAAACAGTGACTGGAGATGTAAAAACAGATTTTTTTTCTGCATTTCTATCTGGGATAGAATATGGGAATCTTATGGGTTCCTATGTAATCAGTCAGACACAATAATCATCTTGAGGCAGCAGACAGAGATCAGGTTGTTGTCACAGATCTAAAACATACTCCATCTCCCACTGCACATATTGTAAGGGAACCCTGAACTGTAAAATACTTTCAACTGCAAAAATGGTGTTAGCATCATTTACAACAAAAATCTGTTAGAACTTAGAACTGCCAAACTTTGTTATTCGCAAAAATAACTATATTTAATAAACTCTCAGTTACAAATAAAGTGGAACTGTACATACAACTTAATCTGAAAAGATTTTAATACAAATTTTATTACAAAATTCCTGTATTACCAAATCAGCAGTTACTATTTCAGTATGACTTTTGCTTCTCTTATTCAGGTAGGCACAGAAAGTTAGACTGCTATAAAATACAGCTATAGTCACTCAAAGTTTAAGCTGATCGAATCAAAGTTTAAGAAAAAAAAATTACTAACCTCTTCAAAAAAAGTACCGGTAACAAAAGCTATTTCAGAACAAAAATATCTTTTAATTAAAAAAGTTAAATAATGCTTATATCTAAAATACTAAGCCATTTAAAAATCTAAACCTTTCCCTCAGCTTTATTGAAGCAATAGTCATAACAAGCCTAGAGAAATCAGAAGCCTCCCTATACTCCATTTGTCCTTTCACAAAATACCCTGATGCTGATTTCTTGGGCTTCCAATTTAGAAGCTGGTAATGCTTCACAAATCTTAAGCCAAGGAGTTTAGAGTTCAAGCACCTGAGTATTGCTCGAATGAACTATTTGAAAATGCTTTCTCTTTGCAATTCCATTTTCTTGTCCCTTTTCTAGAAACCATCATCATTCAAGCAAACTCTGTGAGTTTCAGAGTGAACCACACCAAAAATATAACCATCGTGAACAAAAAAGAAAAAAAAAAAAAGACATGGAAATGACAAGAAAGCCATACCAGAACTCAAGAACAAAAAGGTAAGCTGTATCTAACCTAACACCACACTGCATATACATGGGCACATATCTCTCAAATGACCTAATTTTTACATTTATACAGGCACGCAACGTCCATCCGAAATAAAAAAGCTCTATCTCTTTTTTATAACTATTATTATGGATACTGCTCAAAGCTTTATTTTGAAACTTGCTGAGACTGAGCTAGAGAAAGAGATATTTAACCTCATGAAAGTATTATCAAATGGGACCAAATTTTTAGAGTTTAAAAACACAGCTTTGATTTATTACCTGCCTTTGCTAAGGCACTGCAACAAATCGAAACACATCTCCCCTCACACTCTATGTTGCCAAGGCAGTGGCAACAGTAGTACCACGGGAGCAATCACCTAGAGGCTATAGATTAGCTACAATCAATGACAGTAAAAGACCTGAAGGAGGCAAAACTCATAAACATGTGGTCTAGTAAGCACCCCTCTCCTCAGTGATGTGCTCATACACAACTCTGGTAGCATTTAATTACAAGATTGAAAACCCATTTCCACAACCTTTTCACATACAACAGAGGTTAACAACAGGAAACTCAACATCTGAAACCTTTCAACTACCTGACTTCAAGTTTCACTGTTCCAGTTTAGGGCAGGGAGCGTGGAGACAATTGGTCACCTTTTCCACAGACAAATATTTATTACAACTAGACAACCACAAACTGAAACACAGAAGGGAAAGCCGCTTTAAAATGGCTGAGGAGCATAGAGAACACAAATAAAACTCTAACCACAATATCACACAAATTTAGTAGAAAGTATGGGTGGTTTAAGCATAATGGTGAACAGTCTAGAATGCCATGCTTCATTTCAACACACTTTTCATTACCAATCAAACTGATGTTCAACTCACACATTATTAATTTACCATCTTGATCAGATATTCAAGTGACACCAAATTTGGAGTCACTTGACTCTTAAATCAGAATTTCTCAAAACTAAGAAGTTACGTTAATATCACTTGGTTGTTTTGGTTTTTTGGTGGGTTTTTTTTTTTGCTTCTTTTGTTTTCTNTTTTTTTTTTTTTGTGAAAGGAACCACACGTTTCAAGAAAAAAGGCTTAGTGAGCAGCAAATCCCAGTGCTAACAAAACTCTACCATTTTCAAAGTTCCTATCTGTCTTCAAAAGGTCTCTCATAGAGCGGGGTATGAATGATAGCTACCTGCACTAAGCTAGAATTGGACTTAATGACCCAAGAGTATGACTGCCTGAGTATCATGTTCTGTTAATAGTTCTGTCAAAAAGGACAGCAATTCTATTCATTAACTAAATTTCATTTTCTTATGAAGGAAGAAGAAATGTCCCCTTTGCTTTGATATCAAAATTTCACCTTCCTACTAGCTTCTTTGAATAGTCTCATACAAACAGGGACTAAGCTTATAGGGCATATTTTCCTTAGTCGCCCTTATCCTTTTTTATTTAGGACGTCTCTTCAGTGAGTAAAGAGGTTCCAGACCCTTTCTGCTGTGTTTCTCTTGTGGAAGAGCTTGGAACTGGCAGCATCACCTCAATTTTGGGGCAGGTGGAAGGCATTAAAAGGGTAAGGATTATGAGATTTTATGAGTTTGTCTGGAAGGACAACAGAGAAATGGAGTCCCTAAACCATGAGGTCCATTCCACATCTAACATTTCACCTGAATCTCCTTCCCAAAAGATCTTTCACTGTTGCTTTCATTTCACCTGAATGTCCTTCCCAAAAGATCTCTCTGTTGCTTTCTATACTATGTTCCTTTTGCATACTCAGCCTAGAGCCACACCAACACCATCTGTAGTAAAAAACAGATTAAGACCTAACTAGCACCAAAAGCTGTAAATTCAATTAATTTTTGCAACTCTTAGTAGTATTTGCCAGTGCATAAAGACAAAATTGGGTGAAATTGTGGGTATGTCTCCCACCCTCCTTTACATTTTTAGAAAGGCAAAATATTTTCACTACACAAAAATCTTCATAATCCTTGTGGTGGGCTTTATCCTCTGTGGCAGATAAGTCCACAAAGCTGCTTACCCACTCCCCTTCCCCAGCAGAATGGGCGAAGAAAACACTAAGAGCAAACCAAGAAAAATGATGGGTCAAGATAAAAATATGATAGGAAGTAAGGGAAAATTGGAAAAAATAAAAAGCCCACAAAACAGGCAGAAAAGGACTTGTGGTTGCTGGTCAACAGCCAGCTGAACAGGAGCCCATGTGTGCCCAGGTGACCAAGAAGACCAATGACATCCTGGCTTGCAACTGCAGGACCAGGGAAGTGATCATTTACCTGCACTCAGCACTTGGTGAGGCCGCACCTCAAATCCTGGGTTCAATTTTGGACCCTCACTCCATGAAAGGAACTGAGGGGATGGAGCGTGTCCAGAGGAGGGCAAGGGAGCTGGGAAAGGGTCTGGATCAAAGTCTCATGAAGAGCAGCTGAGGGAGCTGTTGCTGTTTAGCCTGGAGAAGCAGCAGCTCAGGGGAGACCTTACAGTTCTCTTCAACTGCCTGAAAGGAGCTTGTAGCCAGGTGGGAATTGGCCTCTTCTCCCAAGCAACCAGTGACAGGATAAGAGGAAATGGCTCCAAGCTGCACCCAGGGAGGTTTAGATCAGATACTGGGGAAAATTTCTTCGCAGAAAGAGTGTCAAGCATAGGAAAGGACTGTCCAGAGGAGTGGTGGAATCACCCTCTATCAAACTGTTCAGAAAATGTGGGTGTGGCACTTTAGGGCATGGCTTGATGGTGAACATGGTGGTGCTGCTAGTGGGAGGACAGTTGTATTTAAGTATTTTTTAATCTTTATGATCCTGTGATTCAAATAGGTGATGTAAAGGCAATCTGTTGTCCCTGGACAGACCATTTCCCAGCTATTCTCTGAGCAAAATGCTAGTTGAACACTACTCCATTTAATTTTCTTTTCTTTTGCTAGTACCTTATCTGGCATGGAGTAGCTTGAGACAGTTCAGGTTACCCACTCAGCAACCTCTTTTGCATACCCAGTCCTCCCACTGGGGAGGTGGGCAGGGTCAGAAACAGAGCAGGCCCTGCCACTGGGCAATCACTGTTCAGCAAGAGTTAAAACATGAGTGTATTGTCAACACTCTTTGGTCACAACTCTAAAACCTGGCACCATAAAAGCTGCTATGAAAAAGGAAATTTAACTCCATCTCAGGCATACTCAGTTGTACAAGTCTTGCTTTTCCTCCCTTGACTTTTCCTGACCAGTGATTTCTATTCAGCTACACTGTGGAATCCATAGGTACGTGGATTTTAGCCACTATTAATAATTCTCAAGCACTT
This sequence comes from Cisticola juncidis, assembly GCA_013400215.1. Classification (NCBI taxonomy): domain Eukaryota; kingdom Metazoa; phylum Chordata; class Aves; order Passeriformes; family Cisticolidae; genus Cisticola; species Cisticola juncidis. The sequence goes on along the minus strand of VXBR01003881.1, from coordinate 419,205 downwards.
AGGGTTAACAATATTTTTTACCCTACCAAAAAGTGGGGGAAGTTCTACATGGAGAAAAAAAAAAAAAAAAAAAAGCTATATAAAAAAAACAGACCTTCCTTCTTTCCTCACTACATCGTATATATCAAGCAAAAAATGTGACCGTCCGTCAATATCATCTTCATTTTTATTTTAAGAAAATCTTAGAATTCTGAAGTAGTTAGAAACACCTACATATTATGAGGAATATACACTAGTCAAAAGTACCATTAAAAACACAGTAGCTTATAACTATTTTAATTTATCAGAAATAGGAATTTGTAAAGAAAAATGTCTGTTATCATTACCAATAGGTTCATCAGAGGAAATGAGTATAACAGAATTAACAGCTCTCAGCTGTAAAATTACTAATTCCAGTAATACAGTACATTAAACATGCCATTTGAGATATATGCCAACTTAAACTACCACATATGGCATACTATCTAATTATCACAGTTTGTGTTTTTATATGCAGAGCTGTTCTAGTTTTTAAACAATGTGTCAAAATGCAGTTTTTTCTGAAAACAGAAAATGCTATCTTTTTATGATATCAGCAGGTCAACATGGCAATTTTAACATGCGCAAGCTAAAAAAATTAAAAGAGAAAAATACATTGGAACAAGTCTGTGTTTTAGAATTTCTCTTAGTTTTCCTATTATTAAAATATTTGGGTGCAAAACCAATTTCAAATTTTTAAAAACATGTTTTTCAAAAAGGGTACTTTCAGTTTTTTTCTTCCTTTCAAGTCTTTAATTCACCTGTTGACACACTAAGTCTTAACTGACAATAAACAAACAAAACAATCAAGTTAGTCATCCTCTCAGTTTTGCATGTGAATAAAAAATACTGTGAAATAGCACATGTACAGACATCAGTTGCAGTCGAGACAGACATCACTTGGTTCCTTCTTCATGTGCAATTTGACCTCGCTCAGAACAATTGCTAGTGCAGAATCATACATTCTAATTGCAGTTCAGTACAAATCATGCCCTAAAATATTTGATTTCAGATTCCCCAGCTGGTGCTTCATGTCACTTCAGCTGTTCAGAAGGATTTTTTTTAATGTTTCTTTGCGCAAATAAGCAAAGAGCTCACACAATTACCATGAAATGTTATATAATCTTAATCTCTCCTTTTCCAACTCAAACAGGATGATGTATTTTTAGACAATAAAAATCAAAATGTGCTAACAGCTAGCACCTTAATAGACAAATAACTGTGCAGCAGCCATTCCAAATACTTTTGTTTCTTGTCCAAGAGTAAAAAATAAACTGCTCAGTCAAAAGCATTTTCCACTGTCTCCCTTAGTTCTCACAAATTGTAGGTGGTGTATGTGATAAATGCAACAAAATGCATATAATACCTTTGAACATACTGTCTAAGCCTAAAAAACACAGATTGGATCACAAACATGAGAGTAATTATACATACAAGAATTTAAAGTGCCTTTTCATTTTTTCTTCTCAGTTTGAAATGAGCATAAAGTATTTGAACCTGCAATTACCTTTATAAAAGGTTTGTATCAAGCTCAAATTCAAACACATGCAAAATTTTTTTTTTCTGAAATAATTTTTAAGGCACTAAAATCTGAACACCAAAATACATTTTAGGTTTCTATTTTCAATAGATAAATATGGACAATATTATTAAAAGAATAAAGACTTGAGTAAATAACTGTACTACCCAGAATATGGGAAAACCTTCAGTACTTAATATTTTCTAAATGAAAAGTTGGAAGGCGAACAGACTTGATTTCTTCCATACATAATGCAAGTCTTCCCCAACAAAAAGTCCAAATAATCCTTCTAAAACATGAGTCAAAACACTTCTTGTAATAACAACCAAAAACAGGGCAATTTGACTTCATGATTATTATTTTTAAGCCAAAATGCAAATATATCTTTAGAGTTTATTTTTAGAAAGCTTTCCTGTGCCTTTTAGCATTTCACATTAAAACTTTAACAGAATCCTTCCCACTAATTATTTAGATATTTTTTGATAATTCAGTCAGTTCCATCCTTATAAATTTTGATTTATAACTTTCAAAGCTAAAATTAAACAAGTACATCAAAATAAAAGACAAAAATTAGTACTTGTAGCAAGAGCAATTGTTTGCAAATGGAAGGAGATTTTAGAAAATTTTTAGTTTGAAGAGGATTTGCAACTGAAACTGGATTAGAGCTAGCGCTTCTATTAAAATGGATCTTTTAGCAAGACTGGTTAACATCAATATAAAGCCAGTATTTTTCTACATATAGTAATTTCTATATGGAATTACTGAACAGATTTATCAATACCTTAAAAAAACAGTCTGTACATAAAGATCACAAAATCAGGCCATTTTTAAGTAAAGAATAAGACAATCCCAAAAAATTATTGTTTATGTACACTAAATTTTTAACACTTGCTCTGCTTTTGGCGATAGTAAACCATGACATATCTGCATTAAAATTTAAAGGGAAGTTTTAAAACAGTGTAGTTTTTCTTGCAAAGAGACCATGAACTAAAAGAAAATACTTACTAAACTCTTACCCCAAAAGGGAAGAATATATATATCTGGCAAGTGTATACTGGCAACCCATATAATATACCTATTTTTGATAAATATCTTAATATCTATTTAGAAGTGAAAAGGCACCTTACATTATCATTACCAAAACCAATGTATTTTGTGTCCATCATTTAATTGACTATAATAAAATTGAATGTAAGAAGAAAGACATCTCCAAATACAGATTTAAACACCTCTAGCCAGCTGAGAAAAGTTCAATTACAATCATTTGCAAGCCTAGAAAATGGTGAAAACACAACTCTTCACAGGGGAAAAGGCAGCAGTAAATCTTAACTACCATAAATGAGCACCAGTGGGGGAAAAAACCTCAAATAAATAAATAAATAAATAAAAATTTTAAAAAAACCAAAATATCCTTCTGCTAGAAAGACAAAAGCCTTTGACCAAAAGACCTAAACTAGAATCATATTTATATATCTTCTTTTTTAAATACTACTAATAATCTATCCCTATGTTTAAACACACTACCTCAGGACTATGTAGACTGGAGGTGTATTCCACTTTGTATAAGTTCAATACTTACCTGAATTTAATGTTTGTATACAGAAACTGCTGCTATCATTACTGCCTTTGTACAAGTATCTCCACTTACTCTTGAGGGAAGCAGCCTCAAATAAGAAAGAAATTATAATTTTCAGTCCCCATGCTTAAGAGACAAAAAAGAATTTTTATTTATTTTTGCTTAAGGTACTAGGATCTCAGCAGTGGGAAAAATTGAAGAACTGTACCTACAGAATCAGAGAAATGCTCGCCCTTAGGGGAATATTTGACCTCAAGCAAAACAAAGAATGAGAAACAATTCATCAGGTTTTGATTGGATCCAAACATCTTCCCCTACCTAAAAACTCTGGAAGTTGTACTTATTTGAAATCATCAGTGATGGCTTTAATGGCATAATTCCTATTTTGAAGAGCAAGTATAAAAGCAGAAGTAAAAAAGATTGTTGTTAAAATGTTCATGAAATGAACTACTCATTTTTCAGCACTTATACATGCTGAACTACTACTGAGATTCAGAATTCACAAGATTTGTGGTGGGAAAACTTGAAGCTCTAAAAATAACTCAAAAGCTAAAAATTGAAATTAAATACTTATTCAGACAATCACTTACTTCCCCAAATAAGCAACGTACACCTAGTATTTTCTGGATTATATATGTATTTTTAACTATCTTCAGCACTCTAGCATGGCCCATTCAGCAAGACTCCTCAATTTCCCCAGTGGAAGAGGGAAAACATCAGGGATGTTCCACATTTTGAAGCAGGCAACACAATAATTTCTAGCTTTTCTAACTTTCAACATTTCTAACTAGGTGAAACATCTAGGCACAAATCCAATATGAAAACTTCTTTTGCTTTTGAGCAAAAGACAAAGAAAGGGGGGAAATCATAACCCCCTTAAGAATCCAGTATGTAAATGCTACGTGAAAACTACTGCACTCTAAGGGGATTAACATGAGAAAATCTTAAAGCAGAGTGAAACTTTAGGAATTACTCAATATGGAGTGATAAAATCTCCTCAGTTTTTCTGAGGTATGCCGGTCTTTCCTGCTACATAGAGACTTACCTATGAGGATTCCAGAATACCTATGGATACACTTGTTTCTTTTCAAACTGGCATCAATCACAAAATATGCCATCATTCTGCCTTGGTTTGCCAATTAACTGCATCACAGTTCAGCAGATAATTACTAATAGCACTATTTCCTCTAAATCAGCATTGAAACATCACACCTCTTTCTAGATCTACTGAAGTAGGTCATCCTAAAAATACAAAATTTTTATTAGTTCCTGAAATACTTGTAGTTTCAAGCACACTTGACTTGAATATCAGATGGCCATAATCAGCTTATCTGCACCTCCCAAGTAACCACAGCTTGCAATATGAAAACCTTGTAACACAAAACCAGTCCTACAAACATACACTAATTTACACCAAAACTCCTGTGAGCTTTCTTGGAATCCTTAACAGGGAAAACTCATCCAAGTTAAGACACTTGCATGCTTATAAGTACCGAGAGCATTAAGACCACCCACTCTGAACTGCTATGCATTAATATTTCACAGAAAAAAAAAAAATCCTTGCATTATCTTAGGAGCCCATCTAACCATCTGCATATTTTTAAGGGAAAGTTCATCAAGTCTTACATGCAGGTGAAATACTGCAACCTTTAGCAAATTATTGTAATCACTGCTGAAATTTTGTACCGGGAGAAACAAGGCAGAATTAGCCAACCTAATAAAAAGCAAAATTCTTAACAATAAACTACAAAAATCTGCAGACAACCAACACAACATTGTCAAACTTGACAAGCAGAGACCGCTTTACAAAGGAAAACACAAAGAATTTTGCACGAGATGAAACTTCACATGTTCCTGGACTAGTCAACACAGAAAACATGGCAGTCTTTTACGCACCATGATTCCACTGAAAAATAAACAAAGTGAGTAAATAAAGAGAAGCTTCTTTTTCCTCATTCTAAGCATATTCATGTGTGTTGGAAAAGGGAAATATGAAGGAACTTATTTTGCAGTTATGGATGACAAAATCTTGTGTCCTTATATCTGCTCTAACGAAGTCAGAAAGTGCTAAGCTAATAAAGTGTGAAGGACAGAACTGAACTACTTCTGATCACAACTAACATTCCTCCAACTAGTAATTACTTCAGACAAAAGAGCCATTTGAAGAAATAATATAGAAACAACAGGATCTTGTTTGCTACTAATCAACAAAGCACCATTAAAAAACTGGGATAAAAATAAACTAGTTATAAATGTCTTGCTTAATTCAAATACCAACCTTGTTACCACTATCCATTCTATGTCTCCTAAACTAGAGGGTATAAAACATTTTCATAAATTGAAGGGAGTTTGTTTTCCAAAGGTACAGGAAACCTAATGGGACAAATATAGCTGCCCATTTAATTGGTTTTCTACCATCAAGAGCATGCAAGACTAAAGTTCTGAGACTAGCAATTATACATATATCTACATACACTCAAATATTTTTAACACTCTGATTTAAAATCAGAGGAAATATTTTTTCCTTCTAAATCCTAGACATCCAGGGAAAGAACCATCTTTCTAGCTATGAATCAAGAAATCAAAAAAATTAAAAATAAAAAAAATCATTCATAATATATCATGTTGGCACTTACTAGAACATCATCATAGATGTACATCCATACAGAATTTACAAATCTTACAAAATTATAAAGCATGTGTTTTATTATTGTTAAAAGTAGTGCAAATACTAGATGAGCACTTGGCATCACATTAAATAAATGACAAAACCACATATCCCTAAAGAAGAATCTTTGTAAAGTAACACTTCCTTCTCCTTTTCTTTTTTTTTCTTTTTTTTTTTTTTTAATATTTTTCTATGCTTGAAATTATATGTTATTTGATGAAGACTAATAGCAACAAAAAACTGACACTGCTGTGCACAGTATAAGAAACAGAAGTTAGGAAATTATATATGTATAAGGAATTCCTAGGAAATACAAATTTTACTTCAGATTGACAGTCGCCAAGTGTTCACCTAATAACGTAAGTAGAAGACATACAAAGAATGAAGTGTGCACACACATGCAAGGCAGAAAACAAACCCCATACATGTTCTACATCTAACACTTGCAACAAATCATTTTTATAAAGCTTTAAGGCATCCAGTAGCAGCGTTTCATTGCAGACCTTTGAAAAAATCAGCACAGACAGAATGCTCGAAGACCCTCTCTTGTTCCACAGAAGTTTTCTTCAAATCCAGGTCATAATTCCACTAAAAAGCCACCTAATTCCTTTTCTTTATTTTTTTTTTTTTTTTTGTGTTCCTCAGGCAAATTGTTGGTAGACTGCCAGATTACAATAAAACAGAAAGATTCTATAATTCCAGCTCAATACTGCAGCAAAAACAGTATCCACAGCAGCACCTGAATGGCTGTTGCTGGTACTACTTGTACCACCCACTACCCTACCCGCACTCTGGCATTTCCTAACACCAGATTATAGATGGGGACAAAATGTAAACCACTGTTAGATCAAGCTCCAACACTGGCACATGGCCCAAATTGTCTTTCCTCCCCCTTCCCTCACAGCCATGACATTTCATAGCCCAACTCTTCTGGAATACACTGATAATTGTTTTAGTTTCGTAAGTACACTGGATGCTCAGCAAAGCCAACTGAACGGACACATGCCATTTCCTACTTTTCCAGTGCTTGAACTAATATAAATATTTTCAATAACTCATGTTATAAAAAGAACAACTCTACCATCAGATATTCAGTAAAATATTTGTAATTTTTAATGTACAGTTTTGAAAGCCAGAATTTGGAACACGCTAGGAAGATGACAAATTGCTGCTGCGCCTGGTTATCTGGTTCTCTACAGAAAAATTTTTCCCCATATTGCCAATGAAGAATCTGAATAGGACTAAAGTCACTACTCGAGACTGTAAAAAAATACATACAAATCTTCCAAGAGCTTTGGAGGTGTGCACTATGGTTCTTGATTCAAGCAAACAGGTGCCACTCTATCAAGTGGGGGAAAATAGTACAAATGTGTGAAGCTCTTTATGTGGGAAATTACAAGAGAGTTAAATGGCACTGAGCAAGGCACAAAAAGTGCTTTTAAAATAGAAACAAGGGAACATGCAGAGAACCTCAGTATCTAATTTAATTAATGATTGAGAATGCAAAGGCTCCAACTGGTGAAACATTAGCAGCAGCCATGAATTTCACTGTAGTTCTGTATAACAAGTAATCTTACCTGAGTGATTCTCAAAAAAATGTCAACACATCGATTGTATTTTTCATCTGATCCTGTCAATGCTGAGATGACAGGCCCTGCAGGATGCAGTGAGAGATCAACGATGAAAAACAGATGTTTAGTCTTTTCAAAATCAAAACCTACAAGACCAGGTAAATACGAAACTTTGTCCAAGATTGATACTCCTTTATATCCAACACATGCTGATGTTACATAACCACTTTCATATACATAAGGTGACAACAGTATCTCTCACTTACAAGGGATCTGACCCCAGGTCAATCATACCACCAGTGTTTAACTTTAAACCTGGTCCCTAACATACTGTTCTTTCAAGTGCCACCTGGTCACATAGCTAGTTACTCACATCACCTACATCAACCTATGCTCTCCAACCTTTCACAAAGGAGACCTAACTTTGTCCATCAGTTTTGTATAAAACTTAAACCTTACACAAATTTACTGCAATTCAGAAGTTGAAAGAAGAACAACAAGCTCAAGCAAAGAGTCAAATTCATACTCAAAGGCTACAGAAGAAGCGTATAGAGTTGGGAGCTGACTTCCACAGATGTCTCCAAAGACTGCCTTAAACTCACAATTCAATCAGATAGTTAAGTTCTTGCAAAGGAATTGAAATGCTTGGCTATTATCAAGAGCAACATTCCTAACATTAAGTAAACTCCAGTAATATTCAATCATAATTACCAATGTGTTAAAGTTTAAAGTAGTTCATATGGGTGGATAGGAATTTAGGTCTTGTGATTTTCATGTATTAAAATATTTAATGTGTCTATCAAATATAGGGAAAATTTAAAGCAGAGTGTTCTGACAATCCTTGCTCTATTTTTAATCAAAATATGAGCAATGTAGCTGATCTTGATAATGCCATGAGTAATCGCAAGTTGGGATGGAGAAACCCCTGAAACCAAAACAAAAAAAGGATGGAATAGAGCTACATAAATCTGTACAGGAACACTTACAAGATCTGTAGGTTATAGTATAAACATATATATAATTATTATAGTATAAATATATATATTTGATATTTCCTCTGGGGGAAGGAAAATTACCCCAAATACCAGGGTGACTTGCAAGAAACCTGCTATTTTCCTAAATCTATGTCATCCAGTCACAATGAAGACAATCACATATCTACAGTAAATTAAAAACCTTGCACATGCACAGCACACTAATTGATTCCATTTGCCAACACCAGATTCCAACTCACCATGTTTCCATGCTACTAGAAGTCCTTAACCACAAGACTGGGCTAAATAAAACAAGCACTAAGCATTCCCACTACAAAACATACTATACTACACCAGAAATTCATACCAAACACAGTATAACTCTTTTCATTTACAGGCAATAGCTGTTGTCAGAATAAGCAGAAATATTTTTGCTCAATCCACTATAACCATGACATTTCAAAAACACATGCATCATCTTCATAACTCCACAGATAGAACCAACAAACAGGAAAAACATATTACAGTTTTAGACTGAAGTGCATTAAGAATTTTATGCTAGTGTCAAATAAATCCAATTAGAAAAACCAAAAGGCCTACCTAGAAACATGGCCATCAATAAGAGACAGAAAAGCAGCCTTCCAATTTCTAGTATGCATTGCGTTTTATACCATGACACCGCAGCCTCTGAGGGTCAGATTAATTAAGATCAACAGCAGCTGCAGTGCAACGTGAGAAGCACACGGCCACAGCTCTCACCAGTCCAGCCCAATTACCTGCAGCATTCCAACACTGGACAACTGACAGCTCCAGCGCTCCTCACCAAGTCATTAACTCCCACTGGCCAACTGAGAAATGTTAAGAAACCAGCCAGATTCAAAGACGGACTGGAAAGCTGACTGCTCTGCTGCAAGATGCAACAATGAGCCTCCAAGATATTTGCCAGCCAAATCTTTATAGTTGTTGCTTAACTTTATGTGAGAGCTGTGTCCAAAGACAGAAATGTGACAGCCACAAGGAGAAAGCCTGTTCTCCAACCACCCTTGGCTCCAATTCTGGAGGCCAGTATGACCAATTCACTAAATCCAAGGTCTTCTTCCCTGGCCAAAAAGCTACTGATCACAGACAAAATAAATTCTCTAGTCAACTACTAAGGACAATATCTAAGCTAATGAAATTAATTAAAGAACAAACAAGATCAAAGAGTATTTGAAAGAGACATTGCTTGTTACAGGTTGCATCCATTAAGAAAAGCAAGCAGGTGTTTATTTACTGCACAAAGGAGAAGAGGAAAACAAGAAATTCAGACATTCACTGTTGTTATTTTTTTTAAAATATTATCTCTAACACCCATTCTCAATCAAGAATCCATTAAAACTTAGATTTATCTACAAAAAACTACTGACCTATTTCATGGAAATTTTAAACTTCATGAAAGGGGAAAACATAAGGGTTTCTTTAATGAATAATTGCTTTACAGAAATCCTGCCTTTATCAAAAAACAATACTGTTACTAGAAGCAATTTCTTCTACATAAACTTTCTAACCTACTGAAAATAACTTTGGTTTTCAATTATACTGAAACAGAGGTAAAAGCAATCACAATGAAAATGTTGAAAAGTTAAAATATGGCATTTCCCTGTCATAACAGCTGTCCTCACTCTATTCTTTATTTTGACAACAAAGTTAGTTGTTAGCCCGTGTCATTTATTAAAGTCAGACTAACCATTCCAAATCTGTCAGAAGTTCTTAAAAACCTTTCTATACAAGACAAAGACACAGCACTTTCTTGCAAACCAAAGCCATTTACTATGTCAAAGTTGATTCACTCATTAACATGAATAAGCCCCTACAGGTAGAAAGAAATCAGTGCCAAATTTCTACTTTAACTTCTCTGAGCCTACCAAATTAGAATATGCTAAGTAATAGTACAGGCTAAGTTAGATATGTAACAATCTCAAGATCCTACTAAGTTACATATTCAGTTTCAGCTTCCTTTTAAATGCAAAATACTACAGACCTGCTGGCTAACAAGTTAACTTTTTTTTAATTCTGTTTCAGTAACCAGGCAACAGACAACTGTCCAACTGAGAATTATCTCTCTGAACAGCTGGCAATCAACACGTGGGAGTTTTTGGTGGTTGGTCTCTTTTTCTTTTTAAACTAGTACAAAGATCAGTGATTACTTTAAAAAATCTATGCAGCTCCAGATTCCACCTCTGAAATCTCTACTTGCTGTTTAGTAATTTCCTCAGTACCATTACCCCTGAAGTTACTCATGTAAGTAAATGTTTACAACAGAACCTGAAAATCTCAGATATATACTTATGTAGTATATATCTAAATAGTCTAAATAGCTAATTTCAACATTTCAAGGAAAAAGGTAGGATAATCAAGAAAAACAATGAAATGCATTTATTGATGTATGACAAAGCCCATCAAGGAACCAGCACAACAGACAGCTAATAACTAAAGCCATTCTCGCTTCTAACTCCATTACTCTTTCCTCTTCTATAGCTGAAAAATCAGTATTTCACTTCAACATAATTTCAAGTGTTGATTTTTAAAACGCTTCTTTCCTTACTGGATTTTGATATTTTTAAGAGTTATAAATTAACATTATAAACTCAATTTCTATAATGGAAATAATAATGGAGAGCCAAGCTTGATATATTACACCTTTCTCCTTCCTAGCAGTTTATAGGAGTAATGATGCTGTAAGATTATTAATTATAAACTCCTGTAACCTAATGTGTTACTTACACATTCAATGTTTTTGAAAGGTCTTTATGAGTCAGAATAACAGACTTTTCAGAAGGGCACTGGCACAAAGATTAGACAGACTATCTCCCATAACAGATGAATGATTAAAAAAATCTGATATTTAAACACAAAACATCTAAAAATAGAAGTCCCTTGGTAAAAGCACAAAAAAGCCACACAATACTTCATACACTGCCTTCACAAGATGGGAGAGGAAACCCCCACATTTTATATTCTCCAAACATTGATATAACTCCTGACTAGAAATCTGCTATAAGAACAACACATCTAATATATTGCTAAAACCAGTAAAACCTTATCCCCATTTAATTATGCTTTTATTAATCTCTGCTCTTGATACGACCTAACTTAAGTACACCTATGACATCATATTCCAATAAATTGAAAAACACTGACCAAGTTCAAATTCACTCAAGCACCAAGTTCAGACCAGGCAAGATCCTGTTGCAAGATAAACAACATGATGTGATGTAACATAATTTTGTGCATATGTGAGAGACTGGGGAGGGAGCACAGAGAGAGAGAGAGAGAGAGAGAGAGAGAGAGAGAGAGAGAGTACGGCAGCATTTGCAAGGGGAAATATACGTGGCCTGAGTAGTTTCGAGTCCAGTGCTCGCTAAAATGCAGAAGGAGAAACACATAAGCAATGACAGCTTCACACAACAGAAATAATCTTTCTTCTATTATTCAAAAAAACATACATTATAATAGCTTCACAGTATAGCCACTTTCTTTATCAAGTTGGCTAAATCTGCATTTATTTTTTGAACCAAAACCTTGTAGTCAATACACACAGTACTTTCTATGCAGAAGGATCAGCACCATTTAGTTTAAAATGAAGGCGTATTTTGCCATTTTAATTTTAATTTTATTTCTGCTAATCTTGGGGGACATGCCTGAACAGAAGAGAATCAGAATATCCAAAGTCAAATTGCAGGAGCCCAGACAACAAGAAAAAGTCAGCGGGTAACCTGAAAAGAGAACAATAAATTGCGTACTCAAAAATAAAATTGCAGTGGACAGTAATGTATTTGTATACTGCTTCCTATCTTGTAAACTAAAATATTCAATGCAAAGCTGGTTTTTTTTCCTTCAATTTCTTGTAATTAGAGCTGCCATATAACTCTTCAGTAATTATGTCACCTTTTGACGCACAAAAATAATTCCAACAGAAATCAGTCTGCATACTGAAGTCCTATATCACAGAGGGAAAAGAAAAAAACACTATTAGATCATAGGAACTACTCGTAACTTCTGTATTACAAGCACCTTCCTCCTTTCCAAACAGGAACTTACTCACTTTTCTAAAACTTTTTGGAAAAACAACAAACTTTCATAGAAGCTTCAATGACAGAACATTCCACAGTGAAACATACATTAAACATATTTGTAGTCACAAGCATCAGAGGTAAGGACTAAGCAACATCTATCAGGAAAACAGTAACTTTTTAAAAAACTTCATCAGAAAAATAAACCATAACTTTATCCTAGCTCTTTCACAAGGTTTGTATTCCCTAATGTTATACGAGCAAGAGAGTCTGGAAGAAACCCAAAAGCCATCAGCTCAAGGAATGACAGGACCTCTGAAAATTCCATGGGCTGGTGGTCAGACGCAAACAGAAATACTAACAAGAGCTGGCCACACTGGAATCCATTTCCCATCCCTGTTCCAGGCTTTAGCAGGTATCAGTCACCAGCTTCCTTAAAACACTCACTTTCCACAGGACACAGCGTGGCTGCAGATTCAAGCCAGACTGTATAAAGTCAAACTGGAACTTCATTTGCACCTGTTACTGTGAAAATGTTTGAGCGTCCCTGCCCTAGTTATTTATATTATTGCTGCTGATTTCAAGGGAGAAAATGTTCATGTTGCAAATGTTTTTCTCACGTCACTCTAGCTTGCAATTTTTTGTTTTTCAAAGGTTCTTCTGCTACTACTGCTGCATCTTTACAATGTCCAACACAAAAAAAAGGAATTGTGATTTAATCAGAACACAGAGGAACTATACTGGAGCACTGAACAAAAGATCTAATCTTTGGAGCATCCCTTCCAAGTGAGTGTAAATAAATTGTAGTAAAATGAAAAGGCTCGTAATTTGGTATTTGGAATATTCCTCATAAACACCAATTTTCTGTAACATCCTTGCATATCTGATAACCCCTCATGTATAATGCAGAAAATCTATTTCATTTTCATCTATTGACAGTGAATTTAATTTAGTATTGCAGCTCTTTATCCAGATTATGTTATTAATTCTGCAATCAGGCTCTTTAGAATGCTTTTATTTCCTCCAAGAGTTCTCACAATTCTACATTGATTTTTATTTTTATTCTAACATACCTTTCAAAATAAAGGATGATGTTTTTCCTAGCTTTCTAAAAAAAGTTAAAAAGAAAAAAGCTTCAAAAGCAACAAGCACCAGTTCATAAGCTGTGACTTTCAACAGGAAAAAAAAATACATGCAACACTTCAATCTCTGACTTTTAAGTATTATAAACTACATTCATTAGGAGACATACAACAGGTGCATTAGAATTTCTGCATCAACAATCATATTTGTAGATAGACAAAAATATCTCTGTTAATAATAAGTTATCCACTTCTGCCTGACAGCAAAGTCAGAGGACAGGAAAGCTAAATGCTCCAACGTTAGCCTTCTGTTTACATCCATACCAACTGCCTTCACTATTTTCTAGAAGTCAGTCTGGTTAAAATAGAACAAATGCAAAGCAGCTCTTATTTTCCAAAAGCAAAAATTCAGCAACAGCTAGTCGACTCAATTCTAAATCACCAGTTACTCTTTAAAACAACAAAATGAAAACATAAAGGTGTCAGCTATGGTATTTTGCATCAGTTTTTAGAAAGTCCTCTAGAGCAAAGTTCAATTACAGAATGCTAATTTATGCATCTTTAGGAAAAAAACCCCAATTATTTAACTGCAGAAGCTAAAATCTTGTCTATCATTATATAAGACTCCCTTTTCAGAAATCTTATAAAGGAGTGCTAATTCAGATACTTATTACTGTTAAATATAAAAAACTTTTCATGTGCATTAATGCAGCTAATATAAAATGCTATGGTTTTTATTTCTCCAAAGTATTTCAATTGTATAACAGTTTTCTTCCACCATCATGATAAACATAATATAAAGAATATCTAAAGAGCAGCACTTGTCCTCTTTACTTCACTCCAGAGCCAATGAACAAAGCAGTGAAGCAGAAAGAAGGTACATAATGGATTTAAAGCAAATGGCCCATTCTTTATGAGGCAGTCTCTCATTTTTACTCATTCTAGCTTAATTGTCATTACAATGTCTGGAAACTTCAAACGAACAATTATCTTTACACCACCTGTCACATTGGTTCCTTAAAGCTAGATTTTTTTAAAATAAAAAATAAAGCTACCAATGCTAATGAAAATAATCTTTTGTAGAAATATTGTAAATGACCTTAAAGTTATTTAAAATAGTTAGTGTCCAGTTCAGTCATTTCATATACCAAAACAGACAGAATATTTATATTTACTATTGCACTTTGAAACATACTTTTCTGAGACACAGTGCTTCCTGCTGTACTGGAAGCTTAACCATCAACATATAAAACACACTGACATGTACATACATGCCTGGGAATTTAAAAATAAAGAATTGGCTCATTTGTGCACCTACCTGGATAAAAATCTTTGGATTTAGACAGCTTGATGGTGGCCCCAGTCTCTTTCTGCAACTGAACAATTGTCTGTCCTCCCTTCCCAATTATAGATCCAGCAGCATAACTAGGTATGAGGACCTTTAGAAAATACTGGCCATCCTCTGAAAAATTGAGATATGAATGGTTAATATGGCTTATAACTTGTCATTTTTCCTCCCCAGACCCACAAATAAACAAAAGGTTACATCTTTAAACTCCTCCACTAATTCATGCATTTACAGCTAACCAGTTGCGTCATTACACAAGCCGTGTTTAGATTTTGCCTTTGACAGTTTAAAATATCTACATTTATTCTAAGCAAAGAACCCACATATGTTCCTTAATTCAGTAAAAATGAGAATAATATCACAATTACATTTCAAAGGTAGATTTTCTTTTTTATATTTTTTGCGATAGGAACCACAGCATGCAGAAATGATCAGACCCTTTAAAAGAAAACTAAAGCCCTGCATGAAAACGTGGTTAGTGACAACTACAACCTTGCTTGGAAATACTGCAAAAGAAATGACAAAACCAGGAAAGAACGAACTGTAAATTCTAACGGGCTATTTGTTTGTCATCAGCAAACACATGAGAACAGCAATTAGCTATTGCTTGCATTCTTCTTAAGTGAGCAAAACGACTACTCTGCTACCAAATAACCCACCCAAAATGTGGGGTTTTATTCCAAGCATTTCAGCCACTGCCAAGAGAACAACTCAACATGGTGAGGATGGAATCACTTGCCTAAGTAATCCTCATGTATTCCTTTAGCACTTCTTAAGCGACAATGATCTCTTTTAAGCTCATTAATTAAAGGACACTAAGAAGAATTTTTCGCAATTGATCAAAAGCCTAAGTCACTTATTTCAAATACACTTAAAAGGTGATGAGATAGACAATGCCAGTCCTCTACCCATCACTAGCACTAAAGCATACCTTCGAAACGGGAAAAAAATAAATTGAATGAACGGAGGGGAGAAAGAGAATAGTCTGATTTGGAAACTGCAGAATTTTCAGTACCCTCATGCCACTGCTAAATCCAGCTACACTGAAGTCTAAGGACCTCTCCATAACTGTCTCTGAAGAAGTGCAAGGCAATAGGGTTGGTTCATCACTGCTCTCCCCAGCAATGATGGCAATGTCCCATTGGCACGGATATCAAAATATCACAAAACCTGTTTCATAAACTTGGTTCTTTGGTTTGTTGTTTTTGGGGTTTTTTTAACCCTAAGCAGAAGAAATGATCTGAGTTCACATTACTCCCCTGAAACTATAAAGGATCTCAGTAAGTGCCTGTCTGTGGCAGTGGTGCCCACCCGTATTACCACAGCTGGGGAACCATGCACTATGAACAGCCAGACCGCTGCTCTCAACATTGGGCAAATAAATTCACCTCTGCCTCGGTGCATTGTTATGACGACTCCAGTGCAAACGGATTAAGGAGATGCTGGTCCCGTTATAACTCATCTCCTCCAGGAACAGCAGGATGTTAACTAGCGAGTCCCCGTAGCCGAGGGGCGACTCCCCCCGCCACCAGCCAGCCCTCGCCCCCGGCTCGGCACGGCAAACACACGCCGCGTACGCGCTGACAATGGAAGTGAGGCCAAGGAGGAGGAAAACGCACGGCAAGGCTGAAATTCAACTTGCGACCCCGAGGATGTGGAAGGAGGGAAGAGCGTTTGCCGTCTCCTTCCAGCTGCCATTTATTGTCGCCCATCCTTAAACGGGCGAGGGAGATAGCTGGGCTGCGGGAGCCCCTTGTGCTCCCTCCTCGCCTCCGTAGGGTCACGGCTGTGCAGCCCCAGCGTGGATATTAAATAAAAAGACTGGTAGATGCTGAAAACCGACGCCATTTTGATGAATGATAACATT
>VXBR01003881.1:368743-401768 GCA_013400215.1 Cisticola juncidis | reverse complement strand
GGATCGCTGCCGGGGTGCGCGGCGCTGCTCCGCTCCAGCCCCAGCACCGCGGGCGGCGGGCGAGGGGCTGGGGCCGCCACCCTCGGCCGCACCGCAGAAACCCTAAAGGCAGGAGAGGTTAGNCCTGCCGGCTCCGCGCCGGAGCCGAGGACACGCCGGGCTGCGTCGCGCAGGCTTGTGAAGAAATTAATAAAGATATTACTGTAACGCTGTGACAGCCTGGCTAGCCGGAGCTGTGCGACACAAAGCCGCGTTGCTTACCTAAATATTTCGTAGGGAACTTAAAGATATTTCACTGCGGCGAAGGTTATTTCTGCTTACAAATCTCCAAATATTCAGGTGGTAGATTAAAACGTTATGAGACGCGGGGGGATGGGAAAGCAGGGCTCGGGGAATTGTCTGTGCACCAGGAAAGCATTTTTACTACTTGACTTTTTGCTATTTAGTGACTCTTTTCCTTTGGACAAAAACCTCAGATCGCTGTACTGTGACAGTAGTGGTCAGTACTGGAGCATCAATTCCGTACAAAATTTAGGAACGTGTGTTCATTGCGTTACACCACGCTCCGTGCTAAATTCGTATTGATGTGTGTGTGTGCGCGGCATGGCTGCTGACTCGATTCCTCCTGATACACGAGCTTAAAACCTGGCTGTTTGTGGATGAAATCCAATTTCCATTCTAAGCTCCCTGGGAGACAGCCTTAGTTTTAGTAATCACTCACCATTAACACTGCCCGAAACAATTTTTAATACTCAAAATACGGATATCATGTATAATATATAGCACATCACCTCTGCTTATAAATTGCAAGTCAGATAGGTAATGCATTACAGGATATTTAACCGTGCACACACTAACATCTAAACAGGCTCCTGCCCAAATGCATTCACAAATTAAGAACTCAATCCAACACTGTACATAGGAAACTTTGAATGACTTCTTTGGGAATTGTGTTCCAGGAACGTGATATCTATCCTCCTTGCCAGCAGATGAAATAGATTCAGTAATAATCTGATAGCATATATGGTCAGAAAAATGATTGAATAAAAATGGAACTTTCTTACTCATCATATACCCCTTGTATCTAAGATACTCTGACTCATAATTGCTTGGTTTACTGACTGAAATAAAATTCTAGGCTTCTGTTACCTTGGCAGTTGCTGACACAATTATGGTACAGCAAACTGGGGACTGGTTCTAGCTCTTCCATTTTCTTTACTAAGTTACAGCCAAAGAATTTTATTAGTATCTGAGCCAGAAAGAGCACGGCGTGACCTGTAAATCTCAGATCCAGTTTGTAGGGTCATCAGCCCTAAGAGGCCTCTTTTTATTTGTAAAGCAAGCAAATGTCTTACAGAAACTTTTGAAGACAAAAATAAAAATCACGATGTTCAAATGAAGCCATCTTGGGTCAATTTCCGCAGTGGGACTGGATAAATTATAACACTGCTCTCTTTATCTCACTGACTATGTCGCATTCATCTGTGGCCACATTGGAACAAACAATTCTCTGGTTTTTAGACCACATCTGTTTTACTGTGCCCCCTGCACCAATTTTAATTATGTGACAGATCTGATTGGATTCAGCACCTGCAAGTCCTCCCTTTGGGATCTCCAATTAGCTTATAAAACATTTACTTGATTGCATTCTTGAAACAAAAGTATTGTTTCATCCTAACAGCAGAAATATTAAAGTGTAGAATAAAAAAGGTTTTAACGTGATAAGCGTCTATGTTGTTTGTGTATCTAGCTTCCATAAGCTTAGAGGAAAAAGTGGTAATCCTGAAACCTAATTTCCTCAGACTCAGCAGATGTCTGTCCTGTGTTAGCCTGTTTCTTTACTGACAGCTGTTTCACAAGTGCCTCCCCTAGTCTCTACAGAATGCCTTTTGTTTAATGATTTCCCTCATACATCCCTCTCCCATCCCACTTAGACAAGCTCTTTCAACTTTTCTGGTAGTTTTGGAAGGGTTTTTTGTAGTTTCAAGACAGGCTTATTTTTGAAGTTAGCTTTAACTACATAACTAGCCTCTCAGTTCTAGTACTAACAGTTCTATTTAAGTTAATAGCTGGACGTAATCAACATATAAACAAATACCCATTTAGTATTAAGGAAATTTTCAATTATTACAGCTATGATTCATAATATACGGGTTTTTTTCTCCTTATTTAACTGCTTGTAGCAGTGATAATGAAGGTCTAAGGGGGAATATCACATAAAGTGCAGCCCTCTAGTGGCAGAGGTCACTGGGAGTTTAAAGCAAGCTGGGTCTTTGTCATGGGTGGGGGCAGTGAAAGGAACAGCTTTTAGCAAAATGCAGACAACTGCCCTCCATTGTTCATGGGCTGAAGCATGAGTGAAAATAGTTGTGGCGGCCTGTAATACCACCTTGCTCCCACTCTGTTGTAATATCTGTGCAGAAAGTACTGATGGGAAATACAAAGAAGTATGTATCAGTAGAGTTTTCCAGTTTTCCAGATCTCTAATCTGTTGTTCATCTTTTCTGTTTTCAGCCAGCTCCAGACTGGCATGCCAGACCAGAGGTTTTTCAAGCAGTTGTGGGATTTTGATTTCTTTCCTGTCTATCAGTCATATCCTACCATATAATGTATTCTGTAACTTCACTAAGAGTTTGTTCAGAGATGACATGGAGTACAAATTCCATTTGCCAGCTTTATTTCTAAAATCATTCTCAGCTGGTGGAGATATGGATGGTAGCATTCAAATTAATCTCTCCCACAGACATGAAACCAATGCTTAGAACTGAAAGGGATTAGGCACTGGGGACATTAAGCGCATATATTAACAAATAGAAATCTGCATAATAACTCAGGAGAAGTTTTAGTAAACATCACTTAATCTGGTGAAGTCTACTTTGTGGAACAAGACTCAAATTCCTGTTTCTTTTAGAGGTGATGGATAGTTCTCATCTGACTAACAGAATGAAGAGTTCATTTTTCCCCTTATGGGAAATATGACAGAGTCCAATAATCATTAGATGAAAAACGATACCTCTTAAACATCCTGGCTAGGTAAAAGAAAACAGATTCTGTCTTTGTCCAAAAGGTCTGGCAGCTTTTCATTACTGGATGGTTGCTGTGACTCCTGTAAACTTTGGCTTCACTAAAATTACAGTTAGTGATGAACTCAGAAGATTCCTTCAGGTCTTTACCATCCATCTTCTGTTTATGACACTTTTTTCCTCCAATAATCTACCAGTTAAACTATTATTATTGTTGATTAAGTTATCCAATTGTTGCTTGTTTAAATACTGCAGAATTTGTTCATCAATAAATATTTTTAATTTCAGTGGAACTTCTCCAAGATTCCAGCAATATTAACCTGAAAAAAATCAAACTTTCCATTTGGGGAAAAAGTTGAACACAGACAGAAAATGACCCTATTATCCTTTTTTCCACATTTACATTACTTTTACTATCTGCATTACATTATATGCATTGCCAAACTAAAAGCCAAGTGTTAATAGTCATACTCTTCACTGAAACGAGCATGGAGAACTTCTAAACCTTTTCATATTTTAGATCACTGCTGTGTAGTAGATTTCTTTTTCTGGGAAACCAAGGATGATAACTTTAAATCAGTAAAAATGGCACCATACTGTTTGTCATAACATGACTATGTTGGTTAAAATTCTTTTTCTGGTGGTGGAAGGAGGAAGTGTGTGTAGGAAATCAATGTCCATTTCTTCTCTCTCAGCAGAGAGGTCACCTGTGTCATATTCTGACGAAGTTCATCAAAATTCACAGACTTTTTTTTTTTTTTTTTTTTTTTTTTTTTTTTTACTTTTATTCAGGATTAAGGAATTAATCTGAGTTCTTCATTGCTGAAACTGTAGGTTAGATTTATAAGGGGTTACCTGGGAACTTACCCAGATCTCAGTGTAGAAAACAAGATAGCCTCAGGACAAGGTAATTTTTCATGTCTGCCATGGAATTGACATTGTGGATCCAGATATCTGAAACTCCAGTGGCAGAGCACTTACCCCAAAAAGTCATCCCCCTGATGATCTTTGTGTACAGTAATTTAAAGACCTTTCATTTCTCAGAATAAATAAAAAACAAAAACAAAAACAAAACAAACAAACAAAACCATAGAGACAAGATTTCAATTGCCTTCTAAAATTAGTATCTTCTGTTTTCTTTAGGGTTTTTTGGTGTGTGTTATTTTGGTTTTAATAGAAAAATAGATACTCAGGGGTTAAAACCGATATAAACCATGAGTAACTCGACTGTAATGAAACAATGTAATATTGCATGTGAGAAATAGCAGGATCTCCTTGTGTAGCTTTTGTGTAGTCAGTTTACAGTGTTACTGATTGTGTACCTTTTGTTACTATCTTACAAAAGCACAATGGTGAAGCTTCTCATCTACAAACTGAATTCAGCCAGCCATCACTCCAGATGCTTCAGTATGCCTTCCTTTAACATATGGTGAAGAGTGTATTTTTCAAGGAATCAGCATACCTGTTTCCAACATAATTGCTCTAACAGTATTACTATTTTATGTGTCATTTTGCCCACCCACCACCAACTGTCTTGTTTGTTTGAAATTTTGACACTTTACAATAAGGAAAAAAGATACATTAACAGTAAAATTAGTTTCTTTGATTCTGTTGTCAAGCTTGATCCCCTTCCTGGAATAATATAGTCTTACAATATAGGATCTTGATCAGGACTGGTCTAAAATTTCACTACAGTTCAACTCATATGCAAAAGTTATGTTAGTGGAGAAGATCAAAAACCTTCCTGAAAAAGGGAAAGGATGAAAGTAAACATGTTGCTCAGTAGACAAAGGAAAAATAAGGAGACAATAATGACAAAGGCACTGATTTTTTTTCTTGTAAACAAAATTTATTTTAAATTATGTAGCGAAATTTGAGTTGCTCTGATCATTTTGCTCACAAATAAAATGTATATACTATTAAAGAAAACGATATCCTAGTAAAATTAGTATTAGTAAAGTATTAGTAAACTCTCCTGCTGTTAACCACCAAGAAACGCCATTTTGTCCTGTGAAATTTATTATCAATTTTCCAAATAATAAGCTATTCCAGCAGAAATTAGTTTTACAAGTATAATATTATTATAATGCTAGAAATTTTGGCAATGGAAAGGCAAGAAAATAGTATCTCTAATATTATTGAAATGGAGACCCAGATGTCTTTAAAAACACTTT
Organism: Cisticola juncidis; assembly: GCA_013400215.1. Lineage (NCBI taxonomy): Eukaryota > Metazoa > Chordata > Aves > Passeriformes > Cisticolidae > Cisticola > Cisticola juncidis. The sequence continues at coordinate 396,571 of VXBR01003881.1, read as the reverse complement.
TTAAATGCTTACTATAAAAAAATTCATACACCAGTATATTACAAGTTAAATATTCAGCACAGCAAGATTTTAGGAAACAGTTATTACCTTTGAGAATACACTGGGAACTTTAAGAGATTCCTCCCTGAAATTAGCAAATACCTTAGAATTTCTTCAAGAAATGATTTCACTTCACCACCAAAATTTAATGATTCCATTAAATTGACTACTTGAAATTGATTCCTATGAAATACCCCTGAACTGGTAAGTCTTCTGATGGGAGAGGATAAACAGCTAAAACTGACTGCCAGGATAAATTGGCCAGAATGATTTGGCACATATCCTGAGTTTGCCATGAAAACATGTATCTGTGTGTCAGCTGCACACAAAGGCTCTCTGGCCCCAGAAAAAGCAAAGGGATTAGGCATAATGCTGCCTATTTGAGACAAAGGGTGTTCCTCAGTGCAGTGAGGTTAAAACAGACAGCTCATCAGTAGTACAAGTCTATCTGAATTATTTAGTTACCATTTTGAGCCAGAAGGAAATGGTGGCAGATTATTAATGGCTTTTGGGGTCTATTCGTCTCTTTATTTTGTTTCAGTGAAAGCACTACTGGAAACATGAAAAGGTGCCAAAATTTGAGATCAGATTACTTTAATCAATTACAAGATATAGAATCACTTTCTTATTTCAACACTAGTTGAAAAATATAACTGATTTTGATTTATATTTCACTTAGGCTTATGAGGTTGCTATTTATGTTTGTAAGTGGGTGCATGACCAAAGTGAATGGAACAACTCATGTGCTCTAGAAAATAGAAGTCTATGGATCTACTGGATGAAAACTGTTCTATTGATTTCAAGGGGGTTTAGGTCATTCAATACAAAATACTTCAGGGAAAAAAATAGTGAAGAGAATAAAGAAAGAAATAAAAAATGTTAACAGACTGCAATGCATTCTTGCAATAAGAGAGATCCTTGTCATATTTCGGTGATGGGAAATTTGAATTATTTTTGCATAGAAAATAATCTTAATATACATGGATATGTAGTAAGAACATATAAAAAAGTACTTAGGAACATATATTTTCTCATTTCTATTTATTCATATATAAACAAAATAACAGCTGGTATATCATTTGAATTTTAGCAGTTGCAAAAATGAAGGCTAAGGATGCAGTTTCCAGTAATTTAAAGTCACAAGTTAAGGTGAAAATCTTTACATAGCCATGTGTTATGTTGATGATAAACAGATCTAAATAAGATATTATAGAAAGTTACACATATTTATTTAAAAAGCCTGATTATTTTTACTGTGCAATTTTTCAGATTTTTTTTTTCATAATATTTATGCTAGATAGGAGGACTCTTGTTTCAAAATTTCTATATATTTGTATTTTGCTTTTCATTCTTATTTTCATTCAAAGGTTCAGGTTGTTTTCTCTAGAACAGAAAAAAAATCATATGTTGAAACTGTAAAAATAAAATTGCTGCAGAACTGAGTCATTGCAAGTGAGATGAAAAATAAAAAAGTACAAATTTCAAAAAAAAAAACAACCCAGAAACAGGATCATAGTGCATTAGCAACAATGCTTGCAGATTCATCATGGCTCACAACAAAGGTATTTATAAGTGGACCTCCTGCCTCTGTCACATGCTGTCATTGCTTTGGATTGACTGCTGTTAGATCCCTGTAATCCTGAGCCCCAGGATCTTGTCCTACATGTTTACCCCACTTGGTATGCATGTCAGTATGTATTTAAAATGGAAATGAACTCTAATCTTTGTATGTGTTAATAGAAAAGGCTTTTAATCTCCTAAACCCCATATTTACCACGGTTTTGTTTTGTTGTTTGGATTTTTTAAAAATAAAGTTTATAAAAAGCTGTGTTCAGAATTTCTGCTTCTATTTGTTGGTTTATCCACTTAAGTTTGGTTAATATTTGACATTTCTTAACTCAATAGAGTTTTATGGCAATGACATTATGGAATATATTCAAAAATGAGGTGAAGAATAGATTAACAACAACTAGTGTCTAAAAATTACATTTTAATAGTGAAAAGTCTTGTCAACTTTCTTATTTGTACTGCACTTGTAAGAATAAAATTTCATATTTTAGAAAACTCATGTTACAGATATAGAAATTATATATGATTGCCATTCACTTGGGAGATTATGTTTTCATGTAAATGTTATGTGGAGATTAAAACCTAAATATTACCTAATTTAGAAAAAATTCATTAAAATGATCATACCCATTCCATTTGAAAATGCATTGTTGACGACAGATGAAAAATAGTGCTTCCTTTGAAAGTGGTAAAAAAATATCATCAATATAGTTGAGTTCCAGTCCTTACTCATGTAAAAAAATTCATAGAAGTGGTTCCTTGTACTCACTACAGTTCTGGCGTCATATGGGATCTTTGTGAAAATTACTGCTATTTCCATGTAATGATTTTTATTAATAAACATTTGCATCATCCTGCTGCTCCTTGGATCTTTGTTTCATGACCATTTTTCTGAGAGCCCTGTTCTAGTGGCTGACCACCCTCTCAGTGAAGCACCTTTTCCTGATCTGCTTCTGGTCAGAACTCCATTTCCTCATGTCTTATCACTGTTCACCAGAGAGAGGAGATCAGCACCTTCCCCTCTACCGCTCTTCTTGAAGACTGAGATGAGGTCTGCTCTCAGCCTTTTTTCCCCCAATCTCCAATAAACCAAGAGACCCTGGCTGCTTTTCCCTGCCTTTCACCATCTCGGCCAACCTTTTCTGAACACTCCCTAATAGTTATGCTGTTCTTATTTTGAGGACAATAATATACATGTGAAATCACTAGAGCAATTTGTGCAGTGGTGTGATATGATAAGGATGCTTTTTTCCCAATGGAACAGGTAACTTCACCTGGATAGAACCTTATTCCTGGCATAAATTTATTGATGTCAGTAGATCGTCATTAGGGAAATGGATCTTCCACTTAGAAAATGTGTTTTAGATTTATAAAATTTTAAAATTCTGTCCAGTAAAAGTAGTTTCATCATATTCTAGTCTGCTTTATTGGTTTCAAGATTGCTTTTGGAACTAAAGGTGACGTGATGGATATGTCAGCCAACTCAGTCAGTAAAACTCCTACTTTTAATATCTGTCATCCAGAGTGTCAGGTTATTTCTCCAAGTTCAAGTACCAAACTGATAAGCTAAGAATGCATTAGACACAGAAACAGTACACAAAAGATCATACTGATTTCATTAAAACATGATGAATCTATCATACATAATCAGTAAATCTAATTCTTAAGCAAAATATGCAAGAATTAAAATTTTTAGAGCAAAAATATCTTTGCTTAGTTGTACATATTTTTTTTTTAATTTTGAAGTAAATGTGGTAACAGAAATGGAATTATAACAAACTGTAATTTTAAATCTTAGCTAAGTTTAGATAGCAATAGAACAGTCATTCTAGCAATGCTTTACTATTTAATGTAAATTCTTCCTGCCCACCCCCCAAATTAACTTATGGTGCTCTTTTATGAATTTAACATTTTGTAAAAATGAAACATTTGGTACAATTTTTCACAATTTAAGAAAACAATAGAAGATGATGATTCTAGGAAATACACATGTCAAGGAAATGTTTTTCAGGTTTTAGTGTCCAGCTGTACTAGTCACAATTTAGACAGTAGCCACATGTGCTTCTGCCAAATTCAAAGATATTATTCTGTGTCAAACCCTCGTCCATTCACTTAAGTAGTCCTTATTCATATATGCGATTGTATTCAGCACAATTTTTTTACAAATAATCAAAACATTGAAGTGTTCCAAAAGAGTATCTTCTCTTTTCTCATGTTTCTGCACTATTTTCTATACCAGCAAATATTGTGAAGAAATTATTTAAATTCTTTGTTGTGTACATCAATATATGCCTTTAAAACATTTTGTTCCTATGTCAACAACAACATACATTACTTTTCATCATTATAATCTGAAACGTCCTTGTTTTTGAAATACTGCTTTGTTGATTAGATTTCGTAGATAAATATTACTTTGCACATGTATAGAAAATATCAATACCTCAAACTTTTGTATTTGTTAAGTTTGACTATTGTTAATTATCTTTTGGACTTTGTGGGTAAATGATTCATTATTACATTGTCTTAATGTGGGGGAACTGGATTGCCCTGCCTCCAAATGTTATGCATTACATCAAAATGGATTACATGAAAATCGTTGAAAGCCATTTCTCTCATCATTGCAATTGTCACATTAGTGAAGGAAAACAGTCAGCATTCCATGAACATTTTATTTCTTTAGAGGCTCTAAGATTTCCCAGAAGAATAAGTCATACAATCAAGCAAAAATGCTTGGTGTGATCAATTCTGCAACACTGAGTTACTTTTCTGGAAAGTAATTTATGAAAGAATTAATTGTGTCCATGTTATTCAGTTGTCTACATATCTTAATAAAACATATGATGACAGCAGGCATTGGTCATGGAAGTTTGAACATTATTTTATTGTGATTGTTTTCAGTATTCAGTCTGATGAAATGCACATTCTGGGTAAATCCAGCCACCTGAGAATGAAGTTAAAAATTGTAATTACTTTATTTAAATAAATAGCATATCACTTATATTTGGTGAATTTCTAGGATCCGAGTTACATTTAAGCAATCAAAATCTTTAAAATAAAAGTAGATCATCTATTAAAATGCAAGTATGTGCATATATGTGTGCTTATACCTGTGTACACACAAATAAAACCCGTGCCTATGAATAGTGTACATACCTTGTGTAAGTATATATATGTTTAAGTGTGTATTCATACATAAAGTCACACAGCAATTTTGAGCCCTCTAGTGGTAAGAAACTTCTCTGATAAGAAACCATTAATCTCAGTTTAAGTGAATCCACTCTAACAGGCAAGTGTCTAAACTCTACGGTAGGATTTTGTCCTCATATAAGTTCAAGATAGCTTCCTGCAGTTGGCATGGGCTGTACATACATGTGTTAATAACAACATAGATCTGCAAATCGTGTTATTGTTTCCAGCATGGTAACTTTTCTACCTTTTCTTAAAAAAAAAAAATNAAAAAAAAAAAAACCAAAAAACCCACAAACCCCCACAATCTCCTGATGCAAATACTGTCTAATAACGGAGAAATATTTTCCAACACAGCATCCTCAGTCTCAGCCTTGCATTATATATTTACCCATGTAGTTACTACAGGGAAAGAAGAAAAAAATTCCAATGTCAGACTGGGAAAGTTTTCATGACATATAACTTCAGCCATCTAAAAGCTAGGTCTCCAGTCTAAACTGGTTTTTTGTACTAACCTTGCTGTCACTGGAGGAAAATAGGTTATTTGAGAATGAGTTGTTTTGTAAAGGTACCTGGGAGAGAGCTGTAAGATGGGCAAAATAATTCTGGAGGCAAGGGTGTCTCCATTTTTCAAGGACACCTAGATAGCAAGCTTGGAATCTATGTTTTCTTTTTTATAAGGCTAAAGAAAAAAATATATAAAATACCTAGATTTGAACAAGATTAAATAACTTAATAAATAATTAAATCACAATAATAAATACTATTGTTTAAAGCAAAACTTATAACATCTAATGGGTATCAGACTATAAGATGTAATAAAAAATTAATATGTATGTTATAATAAGATATTAATAAATAAATCTCAGACATTTTAATCAACCACATAGCAAAATCATTCTACAAGATTACTACCACTCTGAGGAAACTCCAGAATAAGATTCAGAAGTGGGGTTTTTTTCTGGTGCAGGATAGATTTGATGGGCTCCGGAAAGAAAATTTGCTTTAATTTTGTGCTTGGACTCAGTTTAAACATTTTTTCTGAATGACCATCCATGCCTGAAACCTTATGAATTCTGCAGCTGACCTTCATGAAATTTCTGCAAGAACAAGGGAGCACAACTATTCAGTGTAGTAAGATTTTTAAGCTCTTTTCATAGGGAAATCTTACCAGGAGGACCTTAACTATAGTATTCCTTCCCTCTGTCTAGTCCCAAATTCACAAAACTATTTGACTCTCAAGAATAGTGGAACTGTAATTGGCATGGGCTTTTATTCATATATGTGATCATATTCAACACTATTCAGAGATGAATATCTGTGTTTCTGGAATTATTTAATTTAAAAAACAGTATAATTTTTAATGATTGTAATCTGTTATGGGACAAGAGCTTAGGATGGAAAAATTATATAAATTGTAAGCAGTTAATTCTGATTTAAAAAAAAAAAAAGCAACAATTTTGTTCTCAATGTACTAAAGCAATTCAAATATATCTCTATTCAATTGCTTGCTTGGTTGTTTTTGACATCAAAATTCTGTAATGTATGATATATAAATGAACTCCTAAAAGGGAATATTTTCATTGGATGCATGCAAAATTTGTACAAGTTGATTTTTTTTTTGCAATAAAATCTAGGGAAAAATTGCAAGATGAAACATAATTTTTGTGTGTGATAACAGTCCACTTCAGGCATGTACTATGAGGTGAGGTTGGAATATTGTTCCAGCATGCAAGGGTGTGATTATCACAAAGACTGGAGTAGCTTTATGCCTCACAGAAGAAAACACTGGTGACTTCAAAAGGTGAAACAATCACAGAATCACAGAATGGGTCAGGTTGGAAGGGACCACAGTGGTCATCTGCTCCAACCTCCCTGCTCAAGCAGGGTCATCCCAGAGCACACGGCTCAGGATTTCATCAGACAGTTTTTGAATATCCCCAGTGAGGGAGACTCCACACCCTCTCTGGGCAATCTGTTCTGGAGCTCAGTCACTCACACAGGAAAGAAGTTCTTCCTCGTGCTCAGGTGGAACTTTCTGTGCATTGATATCTGCCCGTTGCCCCTTGCCCAGTTGTTTGGCAGCACCAAGAAGAGCCTTTAGATAATAATACTAAACAGTATTAAGGGACTTGAAATGCTAAGGGAAAAATAAATTATAAGTTGAACCATTGCACTTTTCTTGTTAAAAATCCGTTTTCTAGTAGAAAATAAAGAGTCAGGAAAGTAATATAATTTATTAGTGCCATGCTTAGGATAAGCAGTCCTAAATTCATACTTCATAAAATCAGATGTTATTGTTTAGTTATGAAATCTTTATAACAGTAGTATATGATGTCAGGATAAAAGTTTTAGTAGACAAAATGGTCTTCATTTTGTCCAAGAAGGTGTAGCAATTGCTTTGGTGTGACTAAAATATAATGATAATGATGTTTTATATGGGTGCTTAAGCAATCAGGAATTCTTGATGGCAGCCTGATGAAAGAGGAAATTAAATTTAAAGACTGCTGGTACAAAATCATTAAACCAAGTTGCACTTCCTGATCTTTTGCAACTGACATCACTAGTATCCTTCCTGCATCTTGCAAGAATTTCATCAGGTCTACTGTAGACTAAGATGCTATTCATTGATGTGTCACAAGGAACAACAATCTCCCTATGTGGAAAATCACACTTCATGTGCCACACAAAGATGAAATATTTTTAACACCTTAAATAAAGAACTGCTTAAAAAACTGCCACTAAATTAAAATGGTTGAGAATATAAACTGTACACCAAAGAACAAAACAACAAAATCAACAAAAAATCGGTTTTCATCCTCTAATATATACTACATCCTAAAGTTTCAGTCATGTGTTTAAAAGACATTCATGGCAACAGCTAAATGAAGCGTGGGTTCAATTGCTGTATGGGCCATTTACTTAGAATTTGAACTTGTTGATCTTTGCAGGTCCCTTCCAAGTCAGAATATTCTGGGATTCTATGGTTCTTGCCACACAAGGTTGATAAATAAGGGTGGGAAAGGACAGTCTGCTGCACTTCCTGTGACTTTATGACTTAGGTAACACGTGCTAGAGTAGATCTTGAAAAATATCCCCCTTGTTCTCCCATTGTCTGGAAACAAACACAGAGGCCAGAATAGGCAACTTAGCAATAGATTGTCTCTGCAGTTCAGTGTTATGTCTAATGTCCAGTAAGGCTAGAACGGAAAGAGCAGTAACCGGATTTTATGATGTAAAACATAAGTTCCATAGAATATCTACAGCCTCTAATATTAAATGGGGTCAAGACTTGATCTGAAGAACTTGAACTAAATGCATTTCAAAGAGATTACTGATATGCTTTTCTATTATAAAAATTTATATGGTGGTGTGCAGAATCATAAATAATATGAAACATCTCACTTCATGCTCCAAAACAATAGCTGTTTAAGATTATGAGATGATCCCTCTGTGGATACCACCATATGATACACCTTCCTGAAAGAACTGGTTCTTCATAATTAGCAGCTAAATAATAGTTTTTGATGGACTGCGATTGTCTTCTGCTGCTTCAATTTCTGCATGAGAGATATTAATACACATAGCTTGCTGCTCTGAGGTGTGCAGATGAGATTGTGGAGAGGAATAAAGTCTGCTACAACTTTAAAATTCTCTACTTTTCCTTATAAGCCTAAAAACATAATGGGAACTGAGTCTTATCCTCCAAGACCAGAAAGGACATCATAATTATTCACTGTAGCCCACTATATTCTTCACTAGTAGAATGTCTTCCACAAGCAGGAAATTGCCTCTAATTCTGCTTTAAGGAAACCATAACTATTCAAACCTTCCTATAATTCCATTTATTATTTATAGAAGAATTATCCTAATTCAAGTTCCCAGTAATTAATTTGTGTTCTGTTTCTTACTGCATGATCAAAAAGCTCAGTTCTGTCAGATATAAGTCCCACATTTAAATACTTCTACTCTTTATCAACCCATCTCTTAAACCTCCCTTCAATACATCAGATAAATTTAATTACTTACACTGTGATGCAAGATTCACAGCTCTGTAATCTTGGTTTTGGGGCTGCTGGGTTTTGGTTTGGTTTGCTGGGGTTTTGCGGGGGTTATTTGTTGATTTGGGTTTTTTTTTTGGTGGGCGGATGGATGGGAGGAAAGGGAGGTTGGGGGTTCTCGGGGGCTTGAGTTTTTTGCATATATTCCTTGGCATTTCATCTTTATTCCCCTTTATTATCCATCCAAAGATTTTGTTCTCTTTTCACAGGAGCACAGAAAGCTCAGATTGAGCATGTGATCTATGGTAATACAAAAAATCTAGTTCTAGTCATTGTTATTTTAAGACAGCTTTGATATTCTGTAGATACAAACTGCTTTCATGAATTCTCGACACATTAGTCTTCAGTTGGACATATTAAAATAATTTTTTTAAAAATTTGAATCACTTGATTTGGATTACCTTAATTTTAACCATCCATTGCATTTTATCAGTCTACCAGTCTAATAATTTAATAATTAAATTATTATATATATAATAAATTTCAAACTGTATGCAATATACACTGATAAAGCTAGCATCTTTTTAGCAACTTTCATCATGTTCACCCCCAAGTTCCCTATTTCCTTGTGGAAATAAGAATTATCAAGCAACAAATCCAAATTTTTTTTAAGTTACTTTTGCATACAATTTATGATTTCTTTTTCTTTGTTCATGCCCTTCAAGGATCTAGAAACCAGGGCTATAAAATATAGGTACAGAGAGGTTAGAACTGGAACAAAGAAAGGTATCCAAAAGATCCTGAACATCAATATCAAAACAGTGTTTAATCCTACTGCATCAAACCTATCAATTTCATAAATGTGCAAGTATTTGATTCAAAAACTTATACTTCAAGTAGTAAGTGAATTAAATCTAGGTGTACATACATACTTGGTTTATCATCCCATGCCCTCGTCAAAACCAAAACCAGAGAGATAAGTCACAAAACAGAAGAGGTAAATAAAAAGGACAAAATCAAAACCAGAGAGATAAACCACAAAACACAAAAGGAAAATAAAAAGGACAATCTGACTAGTAGCATTTATATTTATAATCTCTAGTTCATTACCAGCAAAATTATGAATTAACAAATACATTATATACCTGAAATTATGGTTAGGATAGTTAATTTCTTGTTCTAGGTCATATCCTTTTCTGGACAATAGGACAATTTTTGCAAATCTAATTCTTTCCCCAATTTCTAAGATAAGTTGAAAATTGGCAAAGATTCATTAGTTCCTTTGAGACTTCTGAGCGTAAATTACTTAGCTAGTTAATTTGAAACATTCTCATATGGGAGTAAATTTTGTTTTATCAGTGCTTTATTTCAGATAGAAAATGTGTTTCCACCAACATTCAACTGGTTTGGCCCTAAACCAGCCATTATCTCAGCTTCTCTTACTCTAAATGAACTTACAACCTTTCTGAGAATGATACAACACAGTGTTCAACCCTCCTTTTTCCTAGTAGATAATTCTGTAATCTGAGAGCTCAGATGAAGTAAAAACATTCAGTCAGTTGTGTACTTCTCCAACACAGCTTTCTCTAGGGGTTCCTCTCTCTTCTCTGCTCTGTCTTCTACAGGACTTTTTTTCCCCACCTGAGTTTGGAAAGAGGTCAGAGTCCCACTTCTAAAAGAAAAGCTAATCTTATTTTGCATTTATCTTGTTTTGTCCCAGATAATGCAGAAATATACACTGAAAAATCTATATTCTCAATGGTTCTCTGCCATGCTGGTGGCTACTTATAAACTGTGACTTGATTAGACAAAACGACCAAACAAAAGACTTTGTTAATATGTTCAGGTTGGACTACATCAGAATGAGTGGAAGAAAAAAGGGACTCAGAGAAGCTACTTTCTTCATTGGAAGTGTTGTCTAGGGAGTAAAAAACTGGAAACAATATTGATATTTTAGAGCAGTACTTTGGCAAGAAGACACTTTTAGTATGTGATATTTCAAAATCTGGAAAACATTCCCTGATGATATTACATATTTTAGAGACTCCCTGTGCTCAGAGTGTTTTGTTGATACTTTTATATGTGTTTGGATGTTTTTGTTGGCATCTGTAAATTCCAAAATTGTTTCTGCTATCAGCAGAATGCCTTAAGACCTTAAGACTGCTCTTTTTTTTTTTTTTTCCTCCTTATTTTTTTCCTCTCACTAAAATAGATACCAAAACATCACACTAAGTTTGGGGAGACAAATTAACTGATTTTTCTAAGAAGTTCCCAATTTCACCGTGGCTTCTCTGGCTATAATCAAGGAACCTTCAAGAATTAACTAACTATACACAAATTTGTAAGTAAAAGCTAAGAAATCTGGTGACTAAATTTGGGAATAGGAGAAATGTGATCATCTGGGGTAAAAAATATGAGACTGGAGACAGAGTAATGGAGTAAGAATGCTGTGGAATTGGAAAGTGAAAGACAAGAAATGGAATGGCTTAGCAAAATTAGTGTTGTCAGCTGACCTATAAAATTCTGAAGTCAGAGCAAACTGAATAAACTGAACAAAGAGAATGTGCAGGACAGATTATGCAGAGAAAAAAAGTGTCATTGTAAGACAAACTGGGATGAGGAAACTTTGGAAAGCTTGCTAAAGAAACAATTAAAGACATAGGAGTAAGAAGACCAGAGCAAGGAAAGAAAAATTGAGTTTGGATGGAGAAATTAAATAAACACAAGTATTATCACCCTAATACTCATTGGTACATTTTGCTTAAACCCAAAAAATGTGTTTCTCTTTGAGTCTTCATTTTTGCACTTTCTTGTTAAGGAAAATAGATACAAAACTACTTAAAAAATAATACATTATAAGGATAGGTTACATAAGACCTTAACCTGGTGTAGTGACAGATATTCCTGCCCATGATGGGAGGGGGAGTGGAACTAGATGATCTTTAAGGTCCCTTCCAATCCTTAAGGTCCTATGGTCCTGTGATTCTATGAGATTGAGACAGCAAGCTAGAGCACGCAGATCTTATCTATATTACAGTATCAAACATAGAGAATTTACGTTCCCCACTCTCCCAAACCAAAATTCTGTGATACCAGCTTTGACTAGATTGTTCTCCTCTGATCTTTCCACAGAAAACAACTCAGCCAGATGATCGAGGTGTTGCATGTATGGATGAAATTAAACCTTGAAATACACAGAACAACAGATCATTGAATATATTCAGGCCTACAAAAAAACTTCAAAAAACATAAAATATGTACTAATATACTTAGGGCATCAACGGTCTCAATCTTACATGTGTTTTCCTAATTATGTAGACCTAAATTAAATACTAAGTTGAAATAAAATAAAATTAATATATCAGAAAACTGTAATTTAGACTTAGTAGAAATTGCTGTCATTTGGATTTTTCAGAAGTCTACCATTAGTATTAAATTAATAGAAATTGCTCTCATTTGTATTTTTCAAAAGTCTAAGATTTTTCTGACTTCTTATTTAAGTACAATACTTTCCACTCTGAATATATTCATTTTATGTAAGACCATGTAAAGTTATTTCAAAGTATCTGAGTGTTTTAAATCTCTTTATCCTAATTTCATATTGATTTACTGTGATTTTTGCTGATGCATTAAGTTCATTTAATCAACTATATTATGACAAAACTAAAAAAATATTGACACAAGTCAAAGCTTGTTCCAAACATCTTAATATGTTTTTTTAAAAAACAAACTTGTTGAAACAATGGCTTCCTCTCTCTACAATGGAATGAAATGCATCATTTCCCTACAGTTAGTATTTTGAATGTCTAATACTTGGGAGGCACTAAGTGGAAGCTTAATATTCATTTTTATGACTCAGTTCTTTTCCAAAATGGCCAATTTTAAGTTATTGTAATTTTCAAAATAGCACAGCACTAGGAAAAATTAAAACTAAAAAAGCATGATACTGTATGTGTAGAAGTAGAAAAAGCAGTGAAAAAATAATAATAGACACACAAGGCATTGGCCCAGATACATTGGAAGAAATACTTGATGCAAGCAGAAAGGTTTAATTAGGCTGTAACTTTTAACAATTGAAGTGTCCTGCAGCAACTCAGACCACAAGGGGAATCATTACTTAAGCTTCCACTTACTGGACAGCTGCTGCCAGTATTCACCACTTCACAGTTAGTTGAGCCAATTTCTAGGACCTCACATATAAGAAAGCTGTAACCCTGTTTTCTCTTCTTTAGATATGGACTTTCTTTTCATCTGCTTTAACTCTATTCAATCTGCCAAGATGTGACAATGCGTGCAGCGCTCTAACCCACTCCAGCAAGCTGTGGCTGTAGGGATGGTAAAAATACCTACCATTTGCATTCTGGAAGCATGGGAAATACTCTATTCCACTTCCAAAGAAAGTGAAGGTGCAGTGTCCATATAATTTTAAATTGTAATTAACATAATAGTTATTATTAACAGTAATTGTAATAATACTTCTATAGTAGCCACATCAGAAAGAAAAGGCTCGGTCTGTTGGCGAAGATTTTTACTGCCTTTTCCGCATACTGAGGAGATTAAAAACTGAACACTAAAGAACAGAAAATAAAGATGTTATATTTGGGCACTTACTCCCTGACAGTTTTGCTAAATATTCTATTCTTATTATTTGAGTGGGCAGATTAATGGCTGCACAGGGCCTACATAAACTCCTATACTGATGTTCAAATTCTTTTTCATAGGCTCTCTTTCTATTTCTCTCTGCTACAACAACCTATGAGATGCTTGAAACACACCATCCATAGTAAACAATGAATAAGAGAAGAAATTCTGTAAAGTTCCAAAGAATAATGCAAATCAAAATTTTCTTATTATTTCTCATTTAAATATATTAATCTATAGGGTATCTTATATAAAGGTTGACAAATTGTTTTAAGAAGTTTGTTAGCAGAGGCCTAAGATATAGCTTAGCAATTTTATAGATACCTTTAGCTAAGAAATTAGGCTGCAGAATATTAAGAAATAAATAAATCTTTAATCTCTACTGTTTTAAAACTACAATGAACTAAGATGGAATAAAGCAAAATAGTAACCTACGAAAAAGATCTACAAATTTCATGTCTCTTAGGCCAGAGCATAAATACAGTATCAGATTTGTCTGCTCCTTTCCTGAAAATAAGATCTAATTATAATCATTTATAAAAAGCACAAAGTTTGCTATTTGGAAATCTTCAATGGGTAAATCTCATAGTATTATTATTTTCCCTTTGTCAACATAGAGAATGGCTCCTTTTCTCCCTCCTGGGAGGAATTTTTCTTTGCTGTTCTATTAAAATGACTAAAACTTGAACCAGTGAATGTCTGAAGGAGGAGAAATAAATAGAATCTAAGAAAAGTAAAAAGTTTGAAGGCAACTGGAAATTGACAAATAAGTGTCAGAGCAGAAAACTATGGCAGTTTGCCAACCAGCTGCGAAAACTAATTCAGCTTTAGATAAAGAGATTTTAAAGGGGAAAAGGACAAGAAAACTTCAGAAAAAGGAAGAATAAAGGAGCAAAGAATAAATCCTTAGAGCTGTATTAAAGAAGAAACATAGGCAGTGCTTTGTTGTTTTAACTGCAGAACTGCAAGAGGGGCTTTTCATTGAGACTTTGAATAGCACCAAAGAAACAGGCAGAATAAAGTGGAAGCACTGAAGTTTTCCTTAATGCAGTAGCTTATAGGCAGGCATCCAAAAGAGATTTAAAATAAGCTTTTCTAGACAAATAGAAATTATTTATGTCAGTTAAACTTTTCTTCACTAGTCCACATATGGACATAAAAAACGCAGTGTTACACATAGTCCTGTGTACACATTCATGGTGAGAAGTGACTGAGATTGTTAGACAAAGCAAATTAAGTACTTGAAAATATCAGTGGAGGCCACTTTTACCTGGAAGCCTGGAAGAGGAAAGTATATTATATTATCTCCAAGGGGTTTGTTTTTTTGTTTTGTTTTGTTTTGTTTTTGTTTTTTGTTTTGTTTTGTTTTGTTTTGTTGTTGTTGTTGGTGGTGGTGTTTTTTGTTTTGTTTTGTTTTGTTTTGTTTTTTTTAGGACACCATGATTTTGACTTCATGGTCAGAGAGCATGTAAAAGAATGAGGTGATGACTCCTGTCTGGTTACAACAGCAGACCAAAATAACAAGCTGGCATATAAAACGACATGAAGGAAGGTGGTCACAGGCTTGTCTTCTCATCTGTCACTATGCCTTTTCACCAAGCTGTGAACAGCAAGTCAGCATGACGTAAAGCTGCAGGTTATTGTGGAGAGATCTAATGACTGCATCTACCGTGCCCCACTGCAGCACACTCACAAGTTCCCTTAGGACAGCATCTCCTGACCAGTCAGACTACACAGAGCATAGAGGGCCACTCAAGGGGCCCTTGAAACACCACCCCAGAGCCCACAGGAGAATTCCCTGAGAGTGCCAGGCTCTGGGAGTGAGCTCACACATGCCCTCTGTATGAACCAGATCCTTTCACCTCCATTATTCACAGCGTGACTGCTGCATGAAATTCCCAGAGCAGCATAGCATGACTCTGCAGCTTTCATCTTGCATGGGCAGGAGACACAAGCTCTTCCATATTACAGCATGCACCTTAGGTACATAAAAATTAAGAAGACAAGAGCAATTTTGGCTTGCATCAAATAAAAGGACTTGACGTGTAACTGCTGTGAAAGTTGAAGTTTCTCATTTCATACAAACTTAGGCAAATGAGAGATTGAAGCTATGTTTTATTTTTTTATGGCGACATTTTCCAGCAGTCAGCTGCTTCAGAACAATAAAATTCCTAATGATAATTGTTTTTCTTTTGGGAAGTTTCTTTGGCAGTTTTTATCTGCTTAATAATTGTTCTGCTGCTTATCAGTGCTGAAGGCTACACTTTCACTGGGGTATAACAAGTGAGCACGTTGACTCTGTGCCTTCCATGACCTGTAAGCTTCCAAACTTTGTCACCATCCGCATTTTATGTTGTCTCACCCCATTCCTAATTTTTCATTCTATGTTTTTGCTAATGTTTTGCATTAGATATTTTAACATGGATTTTCTGAATTGAAAGTGTTTTAATTAATCTTTTGGTGTTTTTTAATAAATATTCCTTCTTTTCAGTATGCATGTCTTATAATGTTATTTGAATATGTCCCAGTTGTGTGAGTGAACCATACCCAACAATAAACTGCAGGAGAAGGAAAATTATTCAAAAAATATGTAATTTTTTGTTTACATTCTTCCTATGATGTGGAATTTTTCTGCAAAGATTTTTGATACTAAATTGAGGGGGTGTAGGGGAAGGAAAGAAGAAACAAATTATTTGAGAAAACATCTGGGCTAGAAAATTAATCTCACAGGTTTCAAATTACATTCTCCACATCAGTGTCAGTGGGTCCATCAGAATGTCTTCCAAATTATTATCTGTCATTTGTGATGAGGGGAACAAACTCCTTGGAGTAAAGACAAGTTGTATATAGCATTGAGAACAGTTACACTGCTTGGTAGTGGAAAGGATTTTTATTGTTATCTGCTCTCGCATTTAAATGCTGTTATTTGTATGGTAAAGATGCTGCTAGCAACTAAATGAGAATTTGTGAGTCATGAAAAAATAACAGGAAGGCATCTGTTATGACTTTCCATCCTGTTATTCTAGATATTTAATAATAATTGCTGAAAGTGACCAGGGATGTCTGTCATTCCATTGCTCCGTCAGACAAATACCTTCACCGACATTCAGGATTTTACCTTGATTTAATGTGAATTTATCAGGTTTAATGTGAATAAGAGTTTGTGGGCTCAAACTACACTCCTACAGCTGAAGACATTAATCTGGCAGTGACCAAACTACAGCCCTGGAACCACAGGAAGAGGAACTGCTGGAGAAGCAGCTGCCCATGTACGTGTCAAGTTCAAAATGTGTTCCAGGATACTGGGGGTGCTACCTGCAAGCCTCTTCTCTCCCAAATGCAAAACCCCCCATTTACACCATATGAATTCTAAATTCCTTTTTAACATGGATGTTCATGCATGATTCAATGCTATATTACTTCTGGACTGTTGGTTGAGAAATAACATGCAATATTGGTATAATAATGTAACCTTATCTCTGATTTTATCCGAGAAAATTGTTGGTGGGGCTTTTTTGGTTAAGATTTGTCAGACCATTAAACTGAAATGTTAGTGTTGCCTTTAACAATACCTAATTAGTAATGGTTCGTATTCAACAACTTTATTTTTACAGGTTTGAGTTACACTAGGTTTTTTCAAAAGTGTTCTACGAACTGACTTATCATGCTTTCTTTAAAACTTCATTATCTTTTGGATGACAAAGTAATTTTCATTTTTATATTTTTAATTTCCTTTTATCTGACTTTTTACTTTGATTTTTGTCTACAGAAGTGCCTGTGTTTATTCATTTATTTAGATAATTTTTAATGGAAAGTTGTATTTTCACAAGGACACCCTAATATTTTTAGATGAGTTGTGTTTGCTTTCTTAAAAGCCATTTTAAAAGCTGGCTGTCTCCAATCCCCTTTAATAATAACTAAACTGTTCCTCTGGGATACATCTACAATCCTAGGAGGGGAACAGATTAGCAAAAATGAAACACAAATAATTTGCAGTCATGTCAGATAGCTTTGATAGTCTCTGTAAACCATACTGGAGATTTGTCTTCTCCATGACCCAAAGAGAAAGCTCAGGTACTGCAAAGATTGACTTCTTGGAAAAATAACTTTTGTATCTTAAAGTTACAAATGGAAGCTGAAGGACTGTGTAAAATGAACATCTTGATGAGAGTAGTTTGATAAATTTTTGTCTACCTGTGGAACGGTTTGATAAATTTTTATAACATTTTGCAAAACTTTTTGCTCTGTCTGTATTCATGGCCGGTTGTGTCTCCAAATCAGAGATAGAAATGACTGTTTCCTTTTTTGGACCCTTGATGTTTAGCATAAGGACCTGAATTTTCGGTCATGGAGAAACCTTTAAAGAATCTCAGTTAGTTTAAGGAACTAAATAAAGTATAAATCTCACCAATGAACTCACTGCTTGCATTTAAGTCTTAATCCATAATCTTATGCCAGTGGAGCACTGGAATATTTATTCTTTTTTTGACAATCTGCA
The DNA here is from genome assembly GCA_013400215.1 of Cisticola juncidis. Classification (NCBI taxonomy): domain Eukaryota; kingdom Metazoa; phylum Chordata; class Aves; order Passeriformes; family Cisticolidae; genus Cisticola; species Cisticola juncidis. The sequence continues at coordinate 378,637 of VXBR01003881.1, read as the reverse complement.
TCATTATGTACAAATCCATAAGTGTGGATAGCTACAAAGAAACTGTAGGAACTGTTTTTGTTTGCAGCTGTTTTTTGGTAACATATCTTACCATATCAGAGGTTCGGCTAATAAAAAATAATTTAATTTTCTATGCAGTTTTTCTTGCTATTTTCCCCCTCTTTTATGCTTCATGGAAGGTTGAGTGCTGCCAGTGTTCTACCCTTCTAGCAGTGTGTGCAATATCCTAGCCTACAAATATATAATAGAAATACTGCTTGTTCAAGTTAAAGTTATTGATTTGTTCCTTTGTCAAACTCAAAACATTTTTATATTTTTTGTCTCCCAAGTTTTTGGTTTGGTACCTAAGCCAATAAAGTTATCTGGCTTCTTAAATATTTTTCAAATTTCTTTGGCCATCAATAGGATATAGTATTAGTTTTGTAATCTGGAAGTCAGTTTTGTCACCTAAGAAAAATACTCTTTAAAAATATTAACTCTGTCAGAGAATTCTAATAGGTTTATAACTGAATTAGTTTAGAGATGAACAGGCTGAAAATGTTCATAAAATCCATATTGCTATTGGAAAGTGCTGGAAGAAGCATCTGCTCTTCTTTTTAGTGCATTTCTGTTCAGCAGTACCTACAAATCATTCCATGTGCCCATTACCTTCGTACTGGATGTTGGAACCTAAAACCTGCTTAGATTATGCTTTAAAACCTTGTAGTGTCTTATGATCTCTGTTACTTACCCTTGTTGGTCAGTAAGTATCTTCTATGAATATATATAGATGTAAATTAACAGCAAATGAACTCATATGCAGAGCATATTTATTGTATTACTAATTAATACATATTTTCTCTGAACATTTAAGTAAACTATTGATTACAACAAATAAAAATTCTTCTTTTCCTAAAAGATGTATTCCAATTGGTAGCAATATATTGGTAAAGATATTTTTGCAAAGGTGCCTAAAGGTGCCATGCAGCCTGGCTGCTCCCTGGGTGGTTGTGACGTTGGGGCTTTCCACAGATGTCTGGCACTCGCTGCCTGTTCCAGCCCTGCTGCTCTCCTCTGGGCAGGGCTGTGGGATCCCCCCGTGGGCCTGGGGGATGCTCAGGGAAAGGCAAGCACTGAGTGCTGTCAGAGCACTCCTGTTGGAGTGCTATGGTCCTTCTGGCTTTGCTCGCTTCTCAGGTGAAATGTGATCTACAGAAATTACATAAATAGTATTAGTCAAAATTCTTATCTCAGCCTGTCCATGATATTTTGGATGAGTAAATGAGTTTATATACTCTCTGTGAGTTAATGCACATATTCATTGCTGCTCTTATGGACTTGTACTTAAAAATAACATATCATTTCCACATTTTTTTTAAGACCCTCTAAAATAAAAGTTACATATTGTTGATTTTTTTTTTTGGTATGCACTCCTTTGTAGTTTTGAATTAATGACTCTATGAATTTCCTGTTACAGATGACAAAGCACTGTCACCATTTTTTGATCTGTAGACACTTCACAATTATTATGTAGTCCTTATATGGAGAGAGCTATTCACATGAGTTTGCTTCTTTCAGTTGATATATTAGTCAAATTAATTTGTTGCTTAGATGCTGCTTTGTCTTTAATTATTTACCAAAGGAATCCCTTGCTCTATATAATCTTTAGGACTGATTACTAAAAAGTAAAAAACTAACCTATGTTTCAAGTATCAGACCAAAATAAAAATTGTGTAATAGTATTTGTATGAGCAAAGTAAATAAGCAAATTAATTTTAATAAGTACATGCAGTTCTTCAATTTGGTCACTGCTTTTGCCCATACTACTCATGCTTTGTTTTTCATTGAGGTCTAAAAAGTTGCTCCCAGAACATTTGATACACTGTTTTTATCCAATTAAGTCAATAATCACAAGGATTTGGAGTTCTCCATTAATACTTTGTGGTACAAAATTGGTTGATACTAACCTGTCAGCTCAAGTGGATTAATAGCTGGATGTCATTAGTAGGTTGTGGAAATGCTTTTAATCCATTTTAAGATGAGGCCAGACAGGTTAGTTTAAATCATCTTAGCTGGGTTTCAATTAGCCTAAACCCATACTATGTACCAGTACGATGACACACACATGTGTCCTTTTAATCTATATTTATTCCAGCAGTTTCTTTCCACATGCATTAGTCAGCATCTCCCTTTTGAGAGTAAGTGCCCTCCCGTGTCTATCAGATGAGCTGTTCCATGTGCTCATATCTGCACCCACTGAAGTCATGTTATCAAAATGTCACTATTAGTTCAAACTGTTTCTAGGATACTTTATAGGGAAGTATCATAAAGTTTATATGAAATTGCATTCCAAAATATTTATTCATCATTTTAGCTATGTTAGATTTCCTCCTAGAATCTAAAAAGTTTCATTTGACAGAATGAAACTGCATTTAAGTGTTACAAACTATAGGGAAAGATCTTTGCCCGGAATACGTCTGTGTGGCTCCTCAGTGAACCCGTACTGATGCACAGTAACTGAAAGTGGAGCAGGAGTATCATAATGGTAGAGAATGCATCAAAATGCATGTTTCATGTTCTGAGTATTTCTGGAACAATATTAAGTATCCTGTCCCCTAATTAAAGTTACTTTACCCTATAGCAGTTATTGAAAATAAGTTGCTAATCAAGCAATTTACTGTTGTAATTTTGGGTAGCATTCTAAGATGCAATCCCTTTATTTACTAAGGGAAAATCTATTAGATGTGTTCTGATCTCCCTCAACTCCATATGATCCCCTCGTAGTGATGTGTCACAACCCCACAGTTAACATGCTCACACTCAGAAGGCAGCACTTCAGACAGCTCAGCCCTTTTGTTTGATGAAGGATCTCCCCTTTAGGCTCATTCCTTTTATGCCTACCACCACTCTTGATCTACTTTTTCTCTGTTATTGCACAGTGATTCACTCAGTCATTCACCTTGTCACCATTCCTTGCTGCAAGTGGGCCTTGGGTGTAGCTGTTCTGCAGCTTCTCAGCCACCTACACCTCGAGTCCCAGAAAGCAAAATGGTCACCAAGGAGACATCTCAAGAAATAGCTGAGCCTGAGTTCCAGATATCTTCTACACTATTAGATATAAGCTGGACAGAGAAGTTACTTTTTGCAAATTCTTCATCATTTGAGACCCAGCATTAAAAGGCACCTGGTTTTTAGTGTTTGACAGTAGGACAGTAAAGTAACCAAAAATCCTAAATCGTTAGTGTAGGTTGAATTTCGTAATAGTTGATTGTTTTAGAGCAGCAAGAATAGGTATTGAATGGATTCAGGAGAGGGATGGAAAGAGAGAACGAATGACCCTGTTATGTCAGTCTATTTCATGGGCTGATACTAACAGCAGTCCTTAAATTACAGCTTGCTATTGCTAAACTTCTGTCCTGCTGTGAGTTTTCTGTCCTATTGGAAGGTGATGCCTTTGAATGAACAATCAACATTTTTGGATTATATGTACATAAACAAAAATTTGGAACAATATCTGCCTTCAGGAAGAGGGAGGCTTTTTCACTGCTCATGGTTCTGGGAGCCAACCAAACACTGGTGGTTCTATGGGACTGGAGTAGGTAAAGCTCTCTTCATTTTCCAGTCCACATGGAAATAAATTTTCTCAGCACTGCAGCCATCACCAGCTGATCCAAATTCCTCAGAAGGAGGGATTCTGCAAGTGTCAGCCCTGCAAGCATAATCCATCCCTTTTGGGGAGTAATGAGAGTCAAATTGCAAATGTCTACTAGCCCAACTTACTTTCACAAAGGGGAAATTCAAATTTTTGTCCTCAGTAAAATATTCGTGCAACTGTGTGAAGCTCTTTTCTACTCCAACTCTTCAATTTCACTGTATCTTCCTCCCTCTTCTTTATTGTATTTGGAAACTAAGAATCAATCTAAGAATATTCATTTTAATCTTATTTTGATCTGGCATTATTTGAAAGTTAGAAAAAATTTGAAGTAATTTTAAGAATTTTTAATAACTTTCAGGTATAGAAAGGTTTGATTTGTTAAAAAAGAAATAGACTAAAATGTGCTTATCAGTGTCTCTGTCTCACTGCATATATCTGCAGTACTTTCTTTGAATTAACAGATGGGATGAGTTACATAGTTATAATACAAAATATAATACAAAATTTCCGAGTGCAAGGCCATGACACAATGCACATTTTTTGAGATGCTGTTCATGTTTTGTATTCCATATCTTTTAGAGTGTTCTCCCTTGGAGCACTGAGACAGTGCTTAGAGGATTTATTAAAGAAGTTCTTGGAAGTGAAATAAAACAGTACATATAGTATTTTTAGGGTGGGAATTACTTTTTAGTTACTTCTGAGGAATAAAACAAAGTCTAAACTGAAATAATGCTTCATGTTTACTGAGAAAAATTCCAAGTTAAGAAATTAGATGCTTTTATTCCAGTAGTTAAAATGTGTGCTTTTATTCCAATAGCAGCACATCTGGATCTATTAATCCAAAAGACATTGCACTTCATTTACATTCTTTAAATATGTTTTGTTCTTTTGTTCTTTAAGGTTTTCAATACATAAGAATACTATGGAAATTATGAAAAAGCCTGACACCAAAATGAGTATACAGTTTATTTATTTACATGTTTTATTTAATGTACAAAGTAGGATGTTTTCAACCTCTTGGCATGCAGTTAATGTCTATGATAACTTTATTGTGGCTGAATTAAAAATAAAAGAACACAAAACTTTTCAATCTTTTTAAGCAATCTTCAAACAGTGTGATATCTGTCAGTACTGAAGTGTAATTATGTTCCAAATAAGACACAGCATGGTTTAGAGCACAGATAATCTCAGCCATAACTGGTTCTGTGATATGCAAACTTGACTCTGGACTATGTTTACTGGGAACCACAAACCTTAAAGAGCATGGTGCTGAGATATCCCTATAGCTTAAGACTGTGACAGCAGATTTCAACTTAGATTATTAGTTTGGGCATTTGGCAAACATTACTGGAGCTGCTGGCAACAATGTGAGACAAAGAAATAAAGAGAGATAGCAAGAAGTCAGTAATGAACCCTGGGGCTGGAGCAGAAACTAGTGTCAGCAAGGTATGAATGAAGAAGGTGGAGAAACACCACTGCAACACTGCTATGCTATGCATTTTATAAGTGTTTGAAAATTTTCCATTTCATACAGAAAAAATATATATGCATATTTGCAAGCATGTATATTTTTAGAGATGCACACACACAATACACACACATAAATAGAAATATGTTTCTGTATAAACATTAATTCTTGTATTTAGTGTCTAGAATATGAGGTGAAATTCCGGCAAGGGTTTTATATTAAATTCCCTGAAAAGGGAATTTTGAGAGAAAAACAAAGTAAAATGGAAATTCCGAACTATTGCAGTTGGCCAAGCTGTTCAGTTTTATTCAGGACATCTTAGGAACATATAAATAAAGACAAATTGGTAAAATATCCAAGTGCTTTCAGATTTAAGGAAACAACATACATTCCCCCTGCCCCAAAAAGCAATTATTTAATTTAAGAATGGTTACTGGCATCAGTGTTGATTTTGCTGGTAGACAGTGAGTAAACAAGCTATAATGCTGTCTACAATATAAACTTTTAAGCCTAAAGTCTTAGCTTGCTGCTGTCAAATTCAAGGGCAAAGCTCCAGTTGACTTCACTGGAGCAGGGATGAAGTATGGGACTAAATAAAGTTCAAGCTAGCTTGAAATTTATTGCACAACTTTTCATTTTTATTGTTGTAAATGTTTCCTATATACCACTTTTCTCTACCAAAAGAGAAAAGTTTCTGAGCATCTATATGGCATTTGTACCTCACCCAGTGCAGCAGTCTCTCTTTCTACTACCAACTTAATCGTCCAGAATTCATTTAAGTAACTTAATTTTATTTGGTTTAACACTCTATTTTGGACTTTTAGCCCCAAATTGCAGATGTTTACAGTAAGATATGAATAAGAAGAATGAAAGTTTTAAGACTACCAGTTTCCATTCTAATGCCTGCTAATCTACTTAACTGAATCCTTCTTTCTCTGATAATTTCCATTATCTGTTCATTTTTTCTTCCAACCAACATTTGTTGTGGAGCTTATAAAATGTTTTTTCACCCTGTGTATTTTACCATGTTGAACTAATAGTCTTTTCATTTCTTATATATGTTAATTCCTGACAGGCTTTCTATCCAGGGCTGCGTTGCTTTTGCAATTGAAGTTTTGTTTCTGTTGTCATCCATGCCAATTCTAGTCTTTTTATTTTTAGCTATACCTAAAAAAGAGTAATTTTTGTAGCTTTAAATCAAAACTAATAATAAGGAAGTCCACATACAGCATGAGCACAAGTCCATATCCTCAGGTGTTTATTTAGTTCCTATTTCTTTGTGTTCTATTTTTCAGCTATTAACTGATCTTTTTCTTCCTGTAGGCCTTCCTTTAGAAACTGTATGTTAAATTAGGAACCAATTTAAGAATAGCATTCAGTCTAATAAAGTACTTTAAAAATGGTACTTTTATAAAAAGCTTACTTTCAATTTTGGAAATGGCAGATTACCCATCATCTGGTTTCCTCAATGAAAGCCTAAAATGGGAGAGCTCCTTTTAACTCAAAAGCCTCATGAAACAGCAGGAAAAGTGCTGCTTATTCCATTTACCTGAGAAACTAAATCCTTCACTTCTCACAAATCCGAAATGTTCTTTAATATGCATGGAAATTTTTTGATCTGTGAAAATTGCAGGACAAGCCCTGATATGCACCATTATTTATAATACAGATGAAGGTTAACTGAATGCCTTGTTCTTTATAAGAATAAATAACTGTCCCGGTATTTGTCACTCAGAAACAGAAATAAAAGGGGTGTGTTACAGGCTTTGTTATAAGTTCCTTAAAAAGGCCCAAAGTAAGATAAACAAAAAGACACATGGAGGTTTTAGTATTGCTCTTTAGGAATGTACAGAAAAGGAAAGAAATCAGATTTAGAAGCCTTATGTCCCCTTCTTTATTCTAAAAAAAAAATGGTATTCACTGATTGATATAACTAAATTATAGAGGACCTGGGGAGTGAAAGGTTAACTAGAAATGAGACACCTAAAATATCTAGGAGATGTGAGACAGCATAACGAGTATGCACAACATGAAGGAACAAGAACAGGCCACTGGACCAATCAGCTGATGAGTCCTTGACATAAGCCTTCACCTACCCCTTCTGAGCTTAAGCAATGACATGTCCTACTTCTCTTCAGAGGAAAAAAAGGCTGGAACAATACCTGCAGGGTCCCTCACTTACTAGTCTAGACAAAGTCAGGATACAATACATTGTGCTGGCAGGAGGATTGTTGTTCAGCAGGATGTTTGCCTCATCTGGTGAGCTACTCTAGTTCTGACTTAGATGCTCAAAACACCCTTCTGAAGGACCTCCATCGACTAAACAAGGAGAGAAGCCTTTGGGAGAAAAAATAGGGAAAAGGGAAAAATTAGTAACCACATCATTCCAAACCAAATCACATCACCCACCCTCAGATGTTTATTTATCTTTCTTCACTGCAGCAGGGAGGCAGTGTGAAACTCCCTTATTTACCATGGCACAGCAAGTATTTCTTGATGAGTCAGTAAGGTTATACAGACTAGAGCAGCCAAAGGATGAAAGTCCAGTTACTGCCATTCCACCTCCTTAACCAGGTGCACAGGGGAAATACGACAGCTCTGCAAGGTCTACTTTTCCATTTCCTACTAAAACTTGTATAAAAACTCCTGCTACAAGGTTATAGATATAATGTAGACTACATAATGGAATCACAACTATTATACAACTAATGCTTTTTCAGTTTTATTTGATTTAGAATTTTGCCAGACTTGCTGTTGACATATTAAATAGTTTTCTTTATGTTTGAATTTTCTTTTCTCTTCTTTTGAATGTCTTTGAAAAGGTGTGGTAAAATGAGTACTCTTTTACATAGCTGATACTTAGGTTGTTCAGTGGTTTATGCATCACTTGTAGTAGACTAAAATTATATTATATCTTAAATAATTTTAGAAAATGGAAGGGTAGGCAGATTTTTGTTTTAATACAATAGCTTAACATTCAGTATTGTAAAATGTACTTAAGTACTATGTATACTTGAAGGAATTAAGGATGAAGTGACCCTTTTTAAATAAAGTCCAGTCATAGAAATATTATGCTTTCTTTGTAAGAATTTTGCATCTTATAAACAAATTAACAACCATTAGAACACTTAGAAATGTCAAAAAATATTGTTCTGCTTTTACACAAACTTTTCCAATCCTGTGCAGCCCTGGACATTTTTATAAGACATTGGTTGAAATTTGCAAAACCCTGCATTATTTCATGGTTATAGTATCCCTCAGAAATAACCCTTGTTTTAGAAGGGACAGAGCATTTCAAAATAGAGTTTTACAATCTTGTAATAAATTATATATTTTTAATGATATCAGATATGTACATTTTTGATGTGAAGTGTCGCTTATAGACTCCTTTGGCTATTTATACGTGCTATCAGAGAGACAAAAAATATTAAAATATGTATCTGGGGCCTGCCACATATCCATTTTACTTTTGCCTCCATGATCAGCTCTGCTTAAATTAACCAGTCCTGGCCTGGGTACCACTAATAGACACTGAGTGGAAATGGGATTGTCCAGAGACTACCAGTAGTTTAGGAGAATCACAGATGGACCTCCTTTTAGATGCTGAAGTCTTCTACAGTAACTCCCACAATGCTTCATTCTGGAAGTCAGAAATTTGGGTTTTTTTCATTGATCTGTTCACTACTTCTTTGCTGGCCTGCAGAGATGCAGTGTGTTTGGAAAATTTTAACTTCACTGACTGCCCATAAAAATTTCCATACCCTCCATTTTATTTCCTGCTTTATTTCAGGACCTGAACACCTATAATATTCCCACTGCACATGTTAGTTTTCTTCTGGGTGTCCTTCCTTCTTCACATAAAAAAATATTTAGATTGCAGGGTCTCCTTTCTTCTTCACAGAAATTTATTTAGCTCATAGGGTACTACACGAGGTCTAGAGGAGGTCAAAGTCCAAAATCAAGTAGTGTGACTACAGTGAAGAAAGCAGTGTGAACACCACCAGCACTTTCTCATGGAAGAAGGACCAGTTTTCCCTGTAGGTGATCCAAAACTACAATGTGAAGCCCACTTTCTTTCTTAGCACTGATTTTACACAGATCTCAAAATCAAAGACCAGTGTATTAAAAAGGGTTCTTGGATTTCCCAACAGTTGTTACCTTGTGACACACTCTCTGGAAAGGATGAAGCATATCTTTGTAGGGCAGGTCTGGATTAAGGTATTATTTTCTCAGAGAGTTAAGAATTATCAATGTAGTCAAGCTCAGCTGCAAGGTGCATTGCTGTTACTATTTTTCAAGTAGGTTAAATGACCTATATAAAAAAGAAAATGAAAAACCCCAACCAACCAACCAACCAACAAAACCCACCGACCCAGCAAAAACCCCAAACTAAAACCCAAGAGAAAGAAGGCACTTTTCCAGTAGACAAGAGAATCAGAAAACAAATGTCCCATTCCTTATTATCATGCCAAAAAAAAGCACATAATGACTGCTTTGATATACAAACACCTCTGTAAAATACAATAGATCTACTACACTGAACTGTCTGATAAATAACAATCTCATATAAAATCACACAGCTTGAATCATAGTTTGGAAATCCCTAATTTTTTTAAACCCTCTATTTTCTTGTAAGAAACAATATGTAAATGACAAATATTCCTAAAATCACTGAGAAATTTTTATAGAGCCTTCACAAGGCTGTGAAATCCAAAGTTTTGATTTGTCCTAAGACATTACAATTGTCTGCAATTGTAAACCTCAGTTTATTCTGCCTAAACACTAAAAAAAG
>VXBR01003881.1:341619-368702 GCA_013400215.1 Cisticola juncidis | reverse complement strand
AAAAAGAGAGAGAGAGCGCTAAAGTGAGATTAAGAGAGTGTAGAAGAGAGTGTTAGACAACTATACAGGAAGCATCTTTTTTTTCCCTTCAAACTACAGAAATTGCTTATCCTTTGACATACACTTTTTCAAGTGTTATTTAATTAAAATAAATGAGAAACATTCAAGTTAAATTTAGCATAACAAATTATATTAGCCTCATGATATGATAAGAACATATATTACTGTTTCCAACACTTTTCCTGGTGGATTTATTCTGTTGTGTGAACATCATTCTTGCTCTTCATTTTAGGAAAGGAACTTATTGCTATTTAAATCCTTTTCAGATAAAAGAGAACATTTAGATAAACATATTTTATTATGCTGTCTCTATAACTGAATTTTACTACACTGTGCTTTGTGAAGTGCATACATGTAGAGGCATTGTAAGATTTATAACTTTGGAGAGGTTTTGCATACTTTGATTGGTCTTAATTATAATATGTATATATCTTCCAGTCCTGGGAAACTGGGATCTATGTTCATTTTAAGAATAAAAGAAGAAAAACAACCCCTGGTTATTACAGAAGTAATTTATCTGGATTATAAATCAGATTTTTATTCATAAATGTAGGACATGCTTTTGCAAAATAATTATAAACTATTCTCATAGCTGCAGGGTTTTATTTCTTACACTTTTTTTCTCCCAGTAGATGAATATCAAACTTTCTTAGTGTACTTTCAAAAATAAAATGCAGCTGCTTAAAAAGATAAAATCTCATCAGATGCAGAATTTAAGGTCACCTCAATACGGTGATTTTTTAAACTCTGGCATGCCAAATAAATATTTCCTATTTATTTTTAATAAGTGTATATTCCTAGCGACAGTAATAAAGAGGATTTTTTTCCTCTTTTTAGTTCTTTATTGAAATTTGCTTTATTAAAAATGAATGCATTAGTTTAGGAGGAGAAAAGAATTGATAGGATTATGTGCTTTGACTTATTTAACTGCAAAAAGTCAGTTGGATGGAGGGATAATGTTGTTAAAGAATTCCTCATAGTTTAAAAGGAGAGAGTTACTTGATAATGTGTATAACAGGAAAATATCTGGTTTAGACTTAAATTTGGTTTTTTAGGGCAGGATGAATTACACAGTATGTAAAACATGCTTAGAATCCATAGATATATTGCATATTATATGTTGTACAAGTTGATTTGCACTCACTAGTTATAACTTATATTTTAATATCTTCTAATATTTTAAGATTTCTAGATGGCCCACTGGGAGGTGGGTGCTTTCACAGGCTGAGATACAAATTCAGGAAGACTTTTCAAGGAGGCTGTAAAGATCTCCTTTTTACCCCACTGGCTATGTAGAAAATTTAGGTGTTCAGTCCAAAAGAGGCAATTCAGGTGCCATCTAAAATTTAGGCAATGCTAGAAGCTTGAATAAGATCAAATGACTCCTAAGAAGTAAAAGAAGCCCCTTAGGAGCCCTATTCTTAAAAAAAAACAAACCAAAACAAAACAAGAAACCAGAAGCCACTAGCAGACAAAAAAATCCCAAAGTCAAAACAAACAAAAACCCAAACAGCCAAATAAGGGTTGTCTTTACCATGGCAAATGGGAACATGACTTTGGTAAAAAAGGATTTGTTTAAGGCTGCTAGGATTTCCATTCTGGAAGCCTAGAACTACTGCTTTCTTTTAATCCAGAAAGCATTTTAAAAAGTTGCATGTCCATAGTAGAAAAGTATGCTCATGCACAATATGCAGAGCTATCCCTAGTGCAAAACTGGAGAGAAACATGATAATAGATTGAATTAATAAGCAAAAAAAATGAATATACCCTCTACACCTATCTAAATTGTTAATACATTTATTGAACTATAATTAGAACAAAAAGAGTGCATATCTAGAAGCAGCAGGAGCCTAGTTGGGACAGAAGAGGAAGCTGAATCTTTTATTTTCTCCCTAGGTACCTCAAAAGACAATTGGATCATTTCAAACACAAGTAGTGCAAGACAAGGTGAATTCCTCTATCTCAGAAATGCTATGCCTTTGAACACCTATATATCTGTTGAATAACATATCCAAAATGGTAAATTTTCTGCTAATAAGAAATATCTGAGAGTTCATATGTCATGAATCAATGTTTCAACCATTCCCTTTGTTTCAAGAATGATTCTAAATACTGATGCTATGCCCCTGTGGATCTCTTGTAAAACAATTCAATTATTTGAACATTTTTTCATCTGGCAAATTCAGGTTTTTGTGAAACTGCTTTATTAATAGTTTCTGCAATTTTTTTTTTCTTTTCATTTCCAAGTCAACAGTCTAAATTTATAGAAAAGAGGGTGAATTTAGATAATCACTGTTTCTGTGACTGTGAGAATGCTTAAAATCATCCTCCTTAAAGATCTGATTTCTCTCAGAAAAGAAAATATGGGAAAAGAAAGATTTTTAAGCTGGAATCATCCACGATTACAAAGTGAGTAAAATGAGAGCTAAGGAGGAATCCATAGGACTTGATTTGCAAACAAGGAGAGTATTCATTTGGATCTGCTATTTTTGAAATTTGTTAGTTACAGGATATTCAAAACAACACTGTTGACCTTTTATCTTTTTTTCCTTTTAGTTTTTTGGAAACAAATAAATTACAGGGAAATCTCCCTAGTGCAGCTATTCTTTGGTAATCAGGAGAGTGATCAAACAGTGCACAGCAAGAAAATACAGCATCTTAAAATTCTGTCACTAAAATTTCAGGATAAATGCTAAATATACTGAAACCATGAGTTTTTTTCTTTTGGCAACACAGATTTCCTAAATAAATTAGCTAAGTAAATTTCGGTAAATTCTGAATATTTTAACCAGAATATTTGTGAAATTTTTTTGAAACTATTTCTTTATGGCATAATCTTTCTATTATGGCATAATATCTACCTCCAAGTTAAAACATAGGTGCACAAATCTTTTACAGTTAGAAAAAGGATAGATACAGAAAACTGTGATATTTGCTCAGAAAAAGATCAATAATCATAAAAAACCCTTTTCCTACTGAAATCTTCAAATAATATAAACATGCCAATCAATTTTTAATAAAGATAAAATATAAATTTTATGTTGAAAACCATTATACCTAATATATAGAATTATGTATCTATGGTAATCAAAATAATGTAAAAAAGGATAAATATAAACACTAAAATAAACTGTAATCAATAAAGTTCCTTGAAATTGTGATGTTTATTTTTGAGCCTGACAATACTGATAAAGCTACTTTGACACATTTGATCTCAAACCTAGAAAAAAAATCAGAAATAAACACATTCTGCTCAGTAATGTTTTTGGTTGTGAGACAGGATTACTAATCAACAAACCATTTTCTGTTTTGTTTTTCATCATGCTGCCACAGGTAGGCAGTACCTTTAACATTAACACAGAAGACAGTTGTAGTAGGTTGACCTTATCTGGATGCTAGATACCCATGAAATCCACTCTAACACTCTAACACAGCCTTCTCAGCTGGACAGGAAAGAGAAAATATAACAAAGACTCATGAATTGAGATGAGGACTGGGAGAGAAATCACTCACTCACCACATACTACCACGGGCAAAACAGGGTAAGCTTGGGGATATCAATTCATTACTAACAAAATCAGAGCAGGATAATAGGAAGTAAAAAGAATCTTAAAAATATCTTTCCCCCACCCCTTCCTCCTTCCCAAGCTCTACTTCCTTCTGCTTTGGCAGCTAAGGGAGATGGAGAATGGGGTTATGGTCAGTTCACCACAAGTTATTTCTGCTACTTCTCAGGGGGAAAGGTTTTCCCCTCTCCAGTGTGGGGTAATTCCATAGGTGAGAGTCCTCCAGGAACTTCTCCAACGAGAGTGCATCCCATGGGCAGCAGTTCTGCACAAACTGCTGCAATGTGGTCACTCTTCCATGGGGTGCAGTCCTTCAGGCACAGTCTGCTTGAGCGTGAGTGCCCTGGAGGATCACAAGTCCCACCAAGACACCTGCTGCAATGTGGGCTCCTGTCTCCACAGGCCTGCAGGTCTCTGCCAGGAGCCTGCTCCAGCATGGGTTTCCCCTGGGTTTACAGCCCCCTCTCAGGTATTCACTGCTCCAGTTTGGGTCTCCTCCATGGGCTGCAGGGGCACAGCTGCTTCACCATGGGCTGCACCAGGGTCTGCAGGGGACTCTCAGCTCCAGTGCTTGGAGCACATCCTTCCTCTCCTTTTCCACTGATCTTAGTGTCTGCAGAGCTGTTCCTCTTACATTTTGGCACTCTTTTCTTCTCTGGCTGCAATTACATCTCTACAATGTTTTTTGTTTGTTTCTTAAATATGTTATCACAAAGTCATTACCACCATTTTTGATTGACTTGGCCTTGACCAATGGCAAATCCATCCTGGAGCTGGCTGGCACTGGCTCTGCTGCATATGGCAGAAGCTTCTGGCTGCTTCTCACAGAAGCACCCCCTGCAGTTCCCTGCTACCAAAGCCTGGCCATGCAAACAAAGCACAAAAACTTACACTGTCTTTAGAAGGTTGTTCTGAAGACACACTGATAGCCAAATTTTCCCAATGAACGAGTGTAAGCCTCAATGAGACCCAAATATTGCTGCAGGATGTTCCTCTTTATGTGAAACCAATGCTTCAATACACCAAATCGCTCTGTATATGCTGCTCAAGAGGCAGTTTTTGGTTTGAAGTGAGCTTTTCAGAAGACAAAGCAACACTGAAGATATGCATTGCTCCCAAAATATCTGAAAGAGGAGAGTAGCTATAGCCCTTTGTCATCCAAACACAAGCCTGTCTTTATTATGACTGGACACATTAGTTGTCTTAAATACTTGCTGTTCTAATAATTATAATTTAGATGGAAAATATGCTATGCTGTGTGCAAGAAGCAGGATATTTTTGTCAGAAAGAAATATTTTCTGAGATCAACAGTAAGAAGGAGAACTTCTGCTCTACACTTGACTTCTTTATTGTCATTAGCCTAGAACATTTTGTTTTCAGTCATTCTGCTGCGGCTCTATAATGTGCCTAGACTTTAATTTTTGTCTTGTCACAGCTATTGCTTACATTGTACACTCTAGATCCACTATGTCTTTCCCCAAAGATGTATAATGCTATATATAATTGTGATTATCACCTATATATACAAGTAATATAAACCTTTGGAGTTTTCTTTTCTTTTTTTTTTTTTATTCAATAGCATTTGTGCCAGCTTCCAGTCATATGTATCACTTTCCCCTTCTTCAGACCCAAGCTGGCAATTCTCATCCTGAATAGCTTTAAAATTGCTCATAGCCATCAATGACAACTGAGGCATCACTGAAGAATTTCTCTTATCTCCAAGCTCCAATTTAGATCAGTCATTAAGCCTGAGAAAGCCTGAGCAAGCCTGAGCTGTCATAGCATTGTCCCTCATCACATACTGTAAGCACAAAAAGTCAACTTCAGAATAAAATAAGTTCCATCTCTTACTACATTTTGTAATGGTCTAGTATGGACAATAAAGTTTACTGAAATAGGACTGTCAATCTTTGGAACACTGGTAACTATACAGACTTTTTATCTAAGGAAGGCTACTGTACTTCATATCTGATCCACATGAAATCATTTCCTCATATTTCTTCTTTTATGCTCTTTGATCTTGTTAGTGATGCATACTACATTGTTGTGTAAAACCTATTTTATAAAAGCATACATTTTAGAAACATACATTTAAATATGAGAAGGAAAATATCTAAATGTTTAAATATCTATTATATCAAGCATGTGAAGAATATAGGTATTCTGCGGTGTCTCTATAGAAGCTTTCTTTCTTTTGGACAGGATTCAGTCTTAAAAGTGACAGTTACAATCCTCTGCTTAGGTTGTATTTGTGAATTTATAGTAAATTTTTAACTGTGTCTTAAAAAAGGTCTGGCAATTTCTTTGATTTTTTTTTCTTCCAAGTCTCTTTTTCTGAGCAGATTGAAGCTGAAAATAAAAATGCGACTTGAATGTGTTTTTTGACTTTCTGACAGTTATTTGATTGTTTGGTTAAGGCCTAGTTTGAAGAAAAAGCACTGTAAACATTCATGATTTATAGTTCCTAAATGTTACAATATGCTTCAAATTAAATATTTATATGCTTCAAGTTGTTTTGGCATTTTTAGAAGATCCTAAATATAGGATGAACAAGTTGACATATTCAAATGATGGTTTTTGGTTGTGTCAAACAAATGGTAATCTGCTGGATTAAACCCATTTACCAACTCTCCTAAACAGGCGGAGGGAGGGAAAGAGGAAACATTTGGAGGTGAAATGAAGGCAGGGAGGTCATTCACCTCCTGCCATCACAGGCAAAAGAGACTTGATTTGGAGAATATTATTTGATTTCCAACCAAAATAGATTTAGATGGTGAGAAACAAAACCAGAATTTACAAAGGAACTTTTACCCATCTCCTTTTTTTCCAGTCTCCACTTTAATCCTTCCTTCCCAATTCTTCTCCCCAGCAGCCTCTGAGCAGTGCAGAGGCCCTGCAGGGATGTGGGTTATGGTCAGCACGTAGCAGCTCCTCTCTGCTGCTTGCTCCTCCTCACATTTTCCACCTGTTCTCAGGTGGGTTCTCTGCACTGTTCCTCAGGAGAAGCTCTGTTCCAGCATGGGTTCTCCATGAGCTCAAATTCCTTCAAGAAATATCCATCTGCTCCAAAAGAGGGTTCACTGTGGGCTGCACTGTGCATATCTCCTCCAGAGTGGTCCTCTCCATGGGCTGCAGGGGGAATCTCTGCTCTGGGTGCCTTGATTACTGCCTCATACTCATTTTTCTCTAACCTGGATGTCTGTACTAGTTTCTCACTTTTTTCCCCCTCACTCCTTTGTCTCTCTCCAGGAAATTTGTCCTTTCCTATTTTATTAAATGGGTTTTTAACCTGCAAAATGTTCAGAAAGATTGATTTCAGGAATGCCTGTGGAGTAAGGAGCTTCTTAATGTGAGTAAGGGCAGGATATGACACAAAAAATATGTATTTCTCAGTGAAAAGAGAAAATGAAAAGACTATTACAGGATCTTATCTAAGATACTTTCACACATTTTTCAGTCTCCCATTAAAATTTAGTAATAAAATTGGCTGTGATTTTTAAATCATCCTGGAATGCTCAGTATTTGTGTGAAAAGATAGGAGTATATACAGATATGGTTTATGAAGGTTTTTTATTTCACAGCTGAACATATACACTCTAATGCATTCATTTATCATTCCTTAAATTTCCTAAATTATATCTTTTTTCTTTTTTATGGAGCTGTTGGTTGAAGCAAGTTTCATCCCACCTTTACAAGTGAAAAAGAACATGGAATTAGATGTAAACATAACCAGACACAGATATTTCTGATTACCTGCTATTCATCTGCAGTTATAGAAAGATGAATAAATAAAAAGGAAGTGAACTGAAAAGCTTTCAGATGAATACATGTTGTTATATATAGAATACATGGAATATGGAGTTGACAATTGAGAGATTGGCTCTTAACTATAATGTCCATTACCCAGCCACAGTGACTGACAGGTTCATTCTTCAGCTTTCAGTCCCCCAGTGTTCAACCACAAGAAGATGTATGTAAATATGTTTTGACTATGCTGCAGTGGTCAGTGCAAAAAGGGGGAAGTAATACGAAATGCCACCAAATTTTTTCAGAATATCTTAGTCTGGACTTCCATTAATGCTTTGAAATTTGTTTCATATACTGCACTGCACAAAGATGTGATATAAATCTACAGCTGGATCCATGAATACTGTAATGAGTATCAAAGAGCTTGATGGTTTTCTCCCACATTGCAGTTATTTAAATGTTTGATTGCATATTTTATTAATACAAATAAATAGCTACAAACTCAGTATCATTTTCATAGTTCAGATTTATATGAAATAAGAAAATTGAATTTTCAAAAGCATCCCATGGATTTGATTCTTCTGTTAGGGTTAGCCATTTTAGAATGTGAAGCTGATAGAACGTTTTGCATTCCTCATTTTGTGCCTAAATGCTTAGGAGTGGTCTCAACCACAAAAAAAAAAAAAAAAAAAAAAAAAAAAAGTGGAGGAACCATTTTTATTACTTGCTTACTAAATATGTCACTGTCTCCAAATGGTAAATACTAGCTATAAAATATATTCATATGTATTTCCAAATCAGTTCTAACATATCTCATAATTCCATTTACTAGAACACAGTAATTTCAAAGTATATATGCACACAGTCTAGCTTGTAGAGCATAAACCTGCCTGCAAGTGATCCTTTTTAATATTTTTACTTCTAATTAAGTCATGTCAGATTTGCGTTGACTAATGGGCTGAATCTTGCAGATCAATAGGTCTCTGAGAAAGTCCAAGGTTTGGCTTCAGTCCTTCGCTATGGAAGTCAAGCAGCAACCTGTGGACAGTAAAGCCTGAGCAACACAACTGCACGCACAGTTTGACTTCCATATCTTTGCTCAGTGCTTAAGCAAACGCTCCAGCTCTGTCAATTAACAACTTTCCCTGATAGAATCACTTTTGCCTTGTGTACTCAGTTCACAGAAACAGTGGTGGAAAAATGTAGTTTGTGAGCAATCTGTATCCACTTTGCACAACAGTAAATGATGATAGGAACTGAGAGTCAGCAAGGCTCACGCCTCAGACAGTCACGCTGCTCCGCTGTCTGGCATTCATCTCACAGTCTCAAATTCCCACATAGTGCTGCATGAGCTCGGAATCTGGTAAAAGGTGCTTAACTGATATCCTTGGGAAAAGAAATTGAACAACCATGTCGTTACAAATTCTTTCTGTAACAGAAAGAAACAAGATTTTGAATCTTGATTAGATGTCAGTCTCATTTAATTTTGAAGCAAAAGTAGAGATCATTAGCCCAGGTACTTAGAAGACTTCTAATTTATTCTTGAAAAATTTTGAACCCAAATAATGGAAATATTCAAAATGTATTGCATGTAGCATCCCTTGGGCCATAAACCAACACAGTGAAAAATAAATGGTTAATAGATGATTTGGGAATTTAATTTTTTTATGAACCCAGTATGTTTCAGATCCACAGGCTATAAGTAATTAATACTGTATGAAGAAGCAATAGAGTTGCAGTGATATGAGTCCAAATTATTAAACTTCTAAAGAAGTAATTGAAGATTTAACTACAAAATTTAACCATTTATGTGCTTAGTTACTCATTTTTTTGTGTATTGTTGTTAAAGCTGAATCCTTGAACACTCTTATTTTATTTCAGCTATCAGAAAATGAAAACATGATAATAATTACTGTTGATAGCACTGAGGTAATTCAAAAAGTTGTACTTTTGTATTGCTGAAACTAAAATTTTGTCTATAGGTATTACATGAACTAAAAAAATAGTAAATATCTTCCTTCCACAGGTGAACAATATAAATACAGGAATGATGCAAGCTTAAATGCATAGGATTGTTATATTTTCTGACTGCTTTAGTTGAGTTTCTTCTGTGGACCATTACAGACTGCATTTCTTCTAATGAAAATTTAAAATATGCATAAAAATAAGGTTACATAATTATATTAATTTTCAATTATTTTTATTTAAATAAATTCTGAAATATTCTCATTGTCATTCTAATGTCATTCTTCAGTTCTAAAAGCACATGTGAATTAGATCCATGCCTAAATGGGGATTACTCACAGCTCTTTGCAGATACTAAAAAAAGCTTACACATTACAGTTAATCTTGCTCACTAATACTTGCCAACAACATTTAGTAAGGGATTAAGAACAGATTCAGGAAGTTAAATTCAGGAAAAAAAAATCCAAAACAAAATAATTCCTCAGAGGTATGAAATGTTTGTATTAGTGATATTAGTGCTAAAGAAGCACTAGTGTCTGCTAAATATAACAAGGGAACCAGACTGACTGAAAGAAAAAAAAGGTACCTCAAAATCTTTTTGCAGAAGCCATTCCAGGGTAGTCCAAGGACACAAGTGACTGACAAAGTTCAACAGAGGGAGAGTGCTCACCACCACTTTCAACTCCTGGGCATAAATAACCACATCTGTTGTGTTTCCAACTGGTCTCTCTGAAGTAGCTGCAGTGATAAAATGTAGGTGAGCAGCCAAGAAATGAGGAGAGAGGTTGGTATTCCGTTTTCCAATAAAAGGCAAAAAAATCTTTTTATAGATGTGTTTGTGACATTCCTACTCTCTTCTTGTTGACTCCTGTTCTCATTTGTGAAGGAAAAATTGACAAAGGAAAGCAGGTTTCTTCTTTATCCTCATATTTGTTTTCATGTGCTTTTCCTTCACTTAAGACCTCCTAAATCAGTGACTGTTTTGTTTACACAGTACTGATAATTGTTGAAAACACTTAATCTCATACAGCACAAAGAAGAATATGAAAGGAAATAGTTATAAAGGATTATTATTATTATTCAGGTTTTCCAGTACCTCTGCTTTCTTGGTGCTACATAACAATGCACTTTAGATTAGAGAACAAAGTACAATATACAGAAGATAGGCTTCAAATAAAAGAAATATTTTAGATAGGCCTGTTTCTTTCCATATCTTTTCCCTCCAAAATAAGTGGGCTTTATAATGAGTAGCAGCTAAAATTTAGCTCCATTTTCAAATTATTGCCTACTTTTGACTAAGAGGTTTCCATATAATGAGAATTTAGAAGTGAAGGGACATCCCATCTTTCCTTTTTTCTTAAAAAAAATATTTATGTCTAATGTTAACAACTTGTGGATACTGATCTGTCTACTGTAGAACAGCATAGTCTATTGTAGAAGCAAGAATCTGTAAAATCTTTATCTTATTAAAATAAACATTTTCATGTTTTCATCATAAGATTGTTGGCATGGAGGAATATCCACATAAAGTTTCTGAAATATTGCTTTTTGTCTGTAAGCAAACAACTTGTAAAGGTCCAATCACCAAATAAAGTATCAAGGTGATTTGGAAAGTAAGAGGTGTTCAAAAGGAGATGAAGACTGAACTGTAACCTGTACCCACATTCTCAAAGTATCTTTGAATGACAACCTCAAAATGAAGGGAAAGCCATTCTTTTCCTTCTCTGTCCAAAAGATCTTGTAAGTGCATAATAACCTTTCTTGGGTAGTCAGCTGAGATAACATTTTTTCTCCACCTTCCTCTTTTCCAATCTAAGTCTAAAATATACCTTTTGTTTCTAGTGCTTACGGCTCTTCTAGGGCCTCCAAGGTAGCAGAAGGTAAGAAATACTAACAGGATAAGAAAAATCTTTGGATCACTCATGCAGATCAAGCACAAGGTCTCTGCATGTAGCAGTAAGAGGGGAATTTGTTACACCATTCTCAGTACCTAATATTATGCCTGACCTGTTAGAAATTTCTAAAACTACTGTGTGCTTTAGCTCTTTTAGATGTCTGAAGATATACTGAATGCTATTTATATATATTTTAAATTTCAAATTCTTTAACCAATGTGGGTTTTTCCAAATCATAGTTTGTTAATAAGAAGACCCTACTCACCCTCTACCCTAGTATTCAATTTCTAATCACCAACAATGTTTAGTTTGACCAGACTCTCTGTGGCCAGAACACTATGATATTCCCTTAGTACTGCCTCTCAGGCTACAAGAGCCTGTGGCCTTGAGTGTTTCTGAGCTGGAACTGGTATTTTTGTATTTGAAAATAACATAAAATCTGTTGCTTTCATGGCAATTTGATAACCTGATAGTGAAAACAAAGCAGATATATTTATCTTAGGACTAAAACCTTGCAAATAATTCATTTCAGTATTCATCCCAGGCTATCTGGCATTTACTGAGTTTTCTGGAGAATATAATTGCAGAGGATTGAGTCTACAATAGACACATTATTTGCTTTAGACTTGAGGGTTATAAAAGAACTAATGGGATGGTAACAAAGACCACAGTGGGAGAAGCAGGGAGGAAACATGGTATGCAGTGCTGAGTGGCAGCAGATGTATGATAGACACTGACTTTTAGTTTGTAATTACTGCAGAGTTCAAAACTAAGTGGAGGCTGAAAATCTTTGTCTCCCTACTATACCACAGCTATGAGAGACAGCTCCTGCAGAAAGCAAAAAGACCCAAAGATAACGTGTGACACACTGAAGTGCCTTTCTGTGGCTCTGAGAGGTATCTTTTATCTTACACAAAATACTGTTTATTTTCTGGTGTCGTAAGCTTGCACATATACATGGAAGGAATATTAGGCACAACCATAAAACTGGTAGAACCCAGTTCTTCAAGAATTTTGCCAGCAATACTAAATTCTGCCTAAAGAGTTCATTGCTACCCCTTAGATAGGAAAAGAGTTTTGAGCAGTGTTCGTCCAGCCACCTCTGAATTCTCCATCTGTTTGAAATGATCATTAATATTTAAAAACTGACTCTTTCAACATCATCCTGAAATCCTCAGCAGCAGTAAAGACCACAAAGAAGTGGAAACTAAGAGTGCTCAGAAGCAGCTAAACTAAGTGAAATTCAGATGGCTGGCAATTTTTCTGTCTTGAATTAAATACAAAGTTTTACATGCAAAATGAGGGTCAGCTGGCAAGTATGGCAAATTTGCACCAGCTTGGACCTAGTAGAAATTGTCAAAACTTCTTTACTTCCTTGTCTATCTTCCTTGATAATGTGAAAACAAAGAGGTTAGATTAGCCAAATCACTGGAGAAACCGGAGCTTTGTAATCTCCTCAGTGAAGTAGCATAAAGGAGAATGCAGTACTTTTACTGCAATTTTACTGCAGTCTTTTTCCTCTGCAAAGAGCGAATGGTATGCAGCACCTGATGTTTTATTTCATCTTAAACAATGTAATTCTTTGGTACAGCAGCAATTTCTACCTGTCCTAATTGATCACAGACAATAAAAATCTGTTCTTTTGGCCAGCACTTTGATAGAAAAGCTTCTGAGCAGAGAGCACTGAGTTGCTGCAGTAGAGTATAGTCAAAACATTTTAATAGATGCTTTACTTGCTACCTCACATAGATTCTAAGTTACAAGGTTTTATCTATAAAAATTCTTAAGTAGATTCAACCGTATAGATGCAAAGGCATTTTGCATGCGAGCAAAAAATCTGATCTGGACCACATTTTGTAATTTTAGCAGGTATTTATCAGTGGTTCTGTAAATTACCTGGAATTTTTTGCCTCAAAATTTCCTCATCATAATGAAAGTTTGTATCCTGCCTTTATTTATGGAAGGGAATTTAAACTGACATGCAAAAACCTTCAAAATTTTTTGGATAAATTAATATTACAGTGAAAAAAATTGTTGATTTTCAGTGGTCTGATTTCCAGATAATTTATCTGGAAAACTAAGCCATAACTTGGATAAGAAACATTTTTTTAATTGGAAAGGTTAAAGATGGAAGAAAAAAATCTGTATAAAAACATTACCTGAGTAGAAAATATTTTGCTGTTTCAAGCTTCTTTTTTTTTCTTATCCAAATGCAGAACGAACCACATGGCCATCAAAGTCAAAATATTTAAAAAAGTGCAGAAATTTTTTAGAAGTGAGATTTACTGGTAGTGCTGCTATCAGTGTGAAATTATTACTCTGTATTAGTGTAAGTTGAATCATGCCACTCTTTGTGTGAACTATAACAGCTGCTATAGAGTGTTCTACAAGAACAAATGAAGGCTTCACATAAAACAGATTCCTTAATCAATGGAATCAACAAATATATGTAAAAAGTGGAGAAAAGGCTGCAGGTCCAAGGGATGCCCAGTGGAATATGTCTAAATCTCATCAAAATGATGCTTTCGATCCCTGTACAATGAAGCGACTGAAGAAATATGACACCAAAATGAGGTGCCTTGTTTATTTGGAACTTCTGAAGTGCACCACTGTCTAATAGATTGGGAAGAAACCAGTTTTCTTGAGTTCCATCTTGGATTCATTACCAACTCATCCTTCAAATCTCTTAATTGCTGTGTATGCTTGTTTTCCATGTAGGGAAATATTTTCTTACTTTCTCGCTAGAGCTCAAGAGACTTAATGTGAAGTCATATAAAAATGAACATGAAATCCCAGAAAAAGTGAAAGAAACCTTAACTGATCACTTAGTCTTGAAGGCAGCCTCAGCTGCCTTTCCATGATGAGGAATATATGTTTTTCTAAGAGACTTTTTTAAACACCTAATAATGGCTATTTTGCAATCTCCCTTGGCAACCTGATCAGCAACTTGCTCAGGAACAATTTGTGCAGAGCTTTGGTTAGGAAGAGCCATGAAGTCTTCTTTTAGAGGCAACAGGGCTTCTTCTGAGCAGACATATAAAAAATTCTCACTCCCATTCAAGTCTCTCTACTGAGGCTGGCAGAGTGTAAAGGATTATGACCCATTTCATTTGGAAATCTTAGTTTACCCTCATGCCAGCATGTGAAACTCAGGATGCCTGTGGATCAGACTTTTATTCTTCTGATTGTCTTCTGCCCCAGGTAGTCACTTCCAGTAACAGGGCAGGACAGAAACATTAAAAGCCAGGAAGGATGAGCCTTCTAATTGGAACTTCTGACAAACATCCAGTCCAATTCTTTAAGCTTGTATTTTTGTTTTCTAATTACTTATCCACCTATCTATCTATCTATGCACAAATGCAAATTTATGCATAGTGACTTTTTTGAAGTTTCTGGTTTTGAATCTTCCAATAATCCCAATGATCCACTCAGCAAAAAACAAAAGCAGTCATCCTTGCTCCAAATTCACCATGGGGTTTCTTCCCAGACATGTTTTTCATTTGAAGATCAGTAGGGTGTCCTTTTCAGTAAAAGAATCATTAAAAGAGATCAGCCCAAGTAGTATTCTAGTAAAAGATGTTTGCTTAACCAATGTGGATAAAATCTTGGATTTACAAGAAGATCAAATGCTATGACGAATACATATATGCAATCATGTACAAAAATATTATATAAGGTAAATTTTATTTAAAGAAGTTTTTAAGAAAAAGAAAATGTGAACAGGAAGTTAAAACAGCAGTGCTTTGAGGAACTAGTCATGCTTTGTGGTATGAAATGCACACAAATATGTGTGGTGTAAAAGACAGAGAGAAGCAAGACAGAGAGAAAGAGAGAGAAAGATGAAAGAAATAGAAGTCATTCAGGGCTTTAGCACCTTGAAGGAAAAGTTAGTCAAATTGTCCAGGAAACTCATGACTTTGTATCAGAAAATTTGTCTTTTAAACTGTCAATAAAAAATAATTCATTATATAATGTGTTTGAATGCAATCAATACTGCACAAATGGAATTTATGTGCTGAAAATCTATCACAGAAATAAATTCAGCTTTTATTTAGGCTTTGGAAATGATCTAGTTCCTAGTTGTTCTCCACATATATTTCAAAAAATACATATTCAAGGGTCATTGCTAAATTTCACTCTTCTTCACCTAGCAGATAATTGGGGATTTTGATGTTTCTAAGTCCATATTCTTTCATCTATTTTGGTGCTTGTGAAATGGTACCAACATATGAAATGTGATAAAAAGACCAAGCAATTGTTACTTAATCCAAAAAATATAGTAACATAGATGACTGGGAAGTGGAAATGCAAAAATGTCCCCTCTTCCTAACAAAAAAAACAAACTGAAACCTAAACTCAAAAGGCACCAGAACTAAGAGTTAAATGTGGACTAAAATATTAAAGCATCATTATTCGAAGCAGTTCTAAAATCCCCATTAATTTCTAAATCAAAATGATTTCCAGTTAGGCTCTTATTAGATTTCAGCACAGCATTAGGCTTGGCATGCTATGTCCAAACTAAACCACTAAGATTTTGTCCTGTACTTTGTTTATAAATAGATGACCAAGAAAAGTCATCAAAACTGCAAGTTCTCTTGCATTTTATAAAGATATGGGTTGATACAGTATTTAAAGGGTAAGCTTGCATACTTCTTACTTCACTCTGTAAATTCCTTCCTGTTCAAAGTATTCATTTGATGGGTTTCTTTTCCAGACTTTTTCTATTAATACATGGTTTAATATTGGCTTAAGGTACCATGCTCATGATCGAAGACCATTATTCAGGTTAAGACCAAAGATTTTTTGCCTATGTATTTTCTCTTTCCGATTCTGTCTTACCACAAGCAAGAAAGCATTTTTCTTGTTTCATGAGGTGTTCTAATACTTCCAATAACCCTAAATATAAGCATGGATGAGCTACTAAAATTTGCATTTTTTATAACCTTTTATATTGTGTGATGTATAATGCCATTTTTTATTTACCTGCATTCCATTTTGAACACAGCTATAAACTGGGGTCCTTAAATGTCAGTGATAACTCATACCACAAAGAATATGAAATGAAGGGCAAAGCTTACGCAAAAGTAAATTAACTGAATTCAAATTTTATCAGGGATATGTGGAGAAAATGTTCTGCTGTGGATATGATAGTGAGTTATCTGCCTTCTGCATTTACCCTTATACTGCAGATGGGATAAAATATATGCCATAATATAGTCTCAGGTAAAAAGAGACATTCTTCAATCATATTTGGCTACATTCATGGGAAAGGCAAATGCTTCAATATCATTGTCTACAAGTCAGGGAGATTGTCTACTGCAGCTACACAGAGGCATTTCCTCTGTAGCCTAATTAAAGTGCAGCAGGGTGCACATGTCCCTACACAAATTAATCTGGCATTCAACATTACCTGGAGAGTGTGAGCACCAGGAGTATGTTCAAAGTCTGCCTTTGGAGCTCAGGCAGAAATCCGTGCTCCTGCCTGCTGTGCCACTGTTTGCAGCTACTGGTTTTGGGCATCACTGGCTCTAGGAGCCCAGGAGATAAAGCTAATATTTTTGTCTCAAACACTGATTGCTGGGGAGCCATGGAACCAGCCAAGGACTGGTGGTAAGAACACTGTGCAAACCAGCAAGGAAAAAAAAAAAAAAAAAAGAAAGATGTATCTAGTTCATACTTTAGTCAAAAATATGGAAAAACAGTTCTAAGCCAAAGGGTAGTTTTAATACCTCCAGTTTTATGGCAGAGTTATTTCCTATGTAGTGATGATTTTTCCTGAGTCTATTT
Organism: Cisticola juncidis; assembly: GCA_013400215.1. Classification (NCBI taxonomy): domain Eukaryota; kingdom Metazoa; phylum Chordata; class Aves; order Passeriformes; family Cisticolidae; genus Cisticola; species Cisticola juncidis. Next base: position 351,682 of record VXBR01003881.1, on the reverse strand, counting down.
TATAGCTCATGCTGAGCTTCAGTCTCTTACATGTTTACTGTTATTATCTTCATTCTGATAGTTTAAAGCTAGCTCAGGCATTTCTACACAGGTTTCAGTCATCTATTTTTTACTTCAGTCAACATGTTTTAGAGGCCTAACATAAAATTCCAGCCTTAGGCACCATGGTTTTATTCTACCAGTGAATCTTTACAAAATTAATTAAAAATGTAGCTGTAATTTGAAAATCAAAGCACAGTAAAACATTTGGTGACAGAGTTCCTAAAATATGAATTACTATAATATCATGTGCTTTTCTTCCAGGGTCAAAGCATCATGTTGGCCTTATTGTGGTATATAAATAAAATTATTATCAGTTGCTGAAAATTTCTCTTTATAATTTCAGCTAGGGAGAAACTCAGATTTCCATTTAATTTTGTTTTCTCACAGCTGAGCTATGAGGCTTCCAGTGTGCCACCATATTGATAGTCTGAGAAGAAACAAGGCAATATAGTACAGGTAAAATGAATGTCTCATACCAGTTCAACAGAAAAGTCCCAGGCCTCTGCATATGAACCCACAATGGACAAATAGATTGATACTTTCATAAATCATGCCTACTTTAAGGTGATCTGAAACCAATCTGCACTCAGAAGTTATCTGATCTACTTTCTATGCTGACTGATTTTCTGAAGTTAGCCAACTTCAGGTCATCTACTAAAAGATGTGCTTTTGGCACAGAATGTTTCTGTTACCCTTTTCTTCAAGCAAGAATTCTAAAGTACAATCAATAAGCTGCATTTCAAACTGTCCAGAAACACGTTGCTTGAGGAAATTAGGAACAGCTTCAATGAACTATTTTTTATGTTTCTCTTAAACATTGCTATTATGCTGCAGCAACTAATTACTTGGGATTTTTTCTCCACATACAAATAATCTTCTTGCTATCATGTCATCCTATCATCATGTAATAAAATTTACAGGTTTTTTTATTGTATGGGATCCATTTGTCATACAAAGAAATTATGGAAAAGATTGTTATCCTTATTTTCTGTTATATAAATGTCCTTAAATTGGCTTTCTCTCTATACTTTCGAGTTCTTTAGAGAGCATGGGGAGAACTAACAATTACAGAAGTTGCACTGTTGACACCACAAAAATCAATAGATCAATAGTCATTAGTATGAATTTGTATGTTGGCTCTAAGTTTAAAAACACAAATCTTTAATGCCAAAATGTACGTTTATGCTAACTTAGCACATTTATAACAGACAAATTTTTGCCATGTGTACAATGTGTATTTCTAAAGCAAATTTATTTTGTTTTTCTCCACTAAATAACGAATCATGTAACTAATTTATTTGATTAAAATTTACCAAGCTAATCTCTGCAGTTCTTGGGTTAATGCTTTAATAAAGAAACTTGGAAAATCTCACCAGCTTTTTCTACACTGTTCAATGGCTTCCCAATTTGTTGATCTTCTTTAAGTGAGGAAGCATTTCTGACAGACTATGAGTCTTTAGCTGAACAACTAGTTAGAGGAATCAGCTGCTTAGTTACTGTGAAAGAAACAAATCATGCTAATTCAAATCAGAAATACTCAGTGACAGAAAGAAAAATAGAAGTACAGTATTATTCTTCCCCAGTATAATCACAACGAATGACATAATCTTTAAAACTCATTTATTTTATGCTTCTTCTTTCAAAGGTAGCATGTCTTATAAATAAAATACTTCTCTTTCTTAGAGAAGCAATCCTGCTAAAATTACAGCAATCATTAAAAATATGGTCCTGGTTAGAAAATTATTCTTTAGAAGAGAATGTGTACAAGAATCATTTGAACTGTAGCTACTATGAGGTAAAAGTATTTGTACACAGATGAATATGGACTTAAAATTTCAAATAGCTTGACTTTCTTTTAAAATAATGTTCACATTAATTGCTGATGAAAAAATATTTTTTTAATGCAGTTTTTTTCTATCAATGATTATAAAACTGTTGCTTCTACGTGTATACTAAACTTTTATGAAATAGAGATTTAAAACAAATCCATGCAATTTTGGAATCAATACAGCTGTCACATGCATGCATAATAGTCTCCTACAGTGTCTAAAAAAAGTAAAAAATTTGCACTCTATGTGCTCTTTTCTCCACTAATAAATTAATATTAAATAGGACAGGATAAACTTAGAGCTGAGTTAAAATTTCTTAACTTTCATCTCAACAGCTTTAACAGTTTCCAACTCAACTACAAATGTTTTCATATGGTAAAACTTGACATAAAATCTTAGATTAGCCTTTTGTTTTGTTTTAGAAGAGAATAAGAGACTTAAAAATTTTGCAGTGATATACATGCAATTTTGAAATAATATATATAAAAGTATGAAGCATGGAGTATTATTTTGTTATCCACCATAAGTAAAATCCAATATTTTAATTTACCCTGCTTTAGTTACAGCAGTGATCCATCCTGACGTGAATTACATGTCCTCTGGGAGTTGGAGAAGTCTATTCTATGCAGAGATTTAAGTCATGTTTCCAGCCTGATTCAGATCTTAATTATGTAGTCAACACTTATTTTGGGGTTAACTAACACTACGCAGAAACACTGGATCAATTTTCATTTGCCTCTTCCACCAACAGCTCACTCACGACTCCTTCCCTGGGACACAGATGAAATCTGGACCTTTCCACACCGTGTCACAGCCACATGGTTTCTGCATGGTTTGTGTCCTACCCAGGATTTCAGAGTCACCTTTCACACCCTTAATTTCTATCCTACAATAGTTAAAAAAGGATCAGAATCTAGAGAATGTCAGGAAAGTATTTCCCTCTCTCTTTCCTCCATGTTTTAAACTATCCCACACATCTCAACATGAATGCTGTTATGAGTGATACATACTCTTGAGTGAAGACACCATCCTAAATGGGAAATAAGCAAAGTTTTTAGATATTCAAAAAATCCTTATTGTACTATACAAATTTCAGAATAGATGTTAAAGAAACATTAATAATTCTGGGCATTAAAATATTAATATGAAGCCTCATAGGATGCATTTTATTTTCTTGAAATGCTTAAGATGACAATAGATATTCCTGGGTCTTTTATTTCTCTAGTGGATCATATTTTTTACCTTGAAATTATAAGCATATCTTATAAACTTGCATGTTACTTTGATGGATAGAATAATTTATATGGCATTATATTGAAAAAAAAAAAAAAGAAGAAAGATTGCTACCTAATTGCATGGTTACAGAGGCAGAAACTTGAAGGAAAAGGACATAAAATTCAATACAATCCATAAGAGCAGAAGGAAAAAATAAAAAGTCTAAGAACTTAAGGTTCTCTAGAAATCAAAGGAAGTAAAGAATTTGTGAATGAGCTGGATAAAGTTTTATGTGTGCAATGGAAAAATGTTCTTAATTGGTCTTGTAGTCTAAATATTCTTGTCCAAAAAATACATTACCCAGATAAGTGAACACTATGAGTGAAAACTTAAGCCCCAAATCTCCCACTACTATTGAAATTAGTAACTGAAATGCATAAAAACTAATTAAAATAAAATTGAAATTACTTTTCTTATTTGGCAACCAACTAGTTAGAAAGGCGAGAAATCAGTTTTATCTGATCTGTGTGAAATCTTCTGGATTAAGATTCTGATGATAATTTACAGGAATACAACTACCTATGTGGACCCCAAAGTTAGTTACCATTATATCAATATTATCAGGTGCAAACCAGAAATGTTTTAATACCTTTGGAAAAGGAAAAAAAATGACATAAGCAAATATAGATGGATAGAGAGATAGATAGATAGATAGATGATTGATAGATAGATGATAGATAGATAGATGATTGATAGATAGATGATAGATAGATAGATAGATAGATAGATAGATAGATAGATAGATAGATAGATAGATAGATAGATAGATAGATAGATAGATAGATAGATAGATAGATAGATAGATAGATAGATAGATAGATAGATAGATAGATAGATAGATAGATAGATAGATAGATAGATAGATAGATAGATAGATAGATAGATAGATAGATAGATAGATAGATAGATAGATAGATAGATAGATAGATAGATAGATAGATAGATAGATAGATAGATAGATAGATAGATAGATAGATAGATAGATAGATAGATAGATAGATAGATAGATAGATAGATAGATAGATAGATAGATAGATAGATAGATAGATAGATAGATAGATAGATAGATAGATAGATAGATAGATAGATAGATAGATAGATAGATAGATAGATAGATAGATAGATAGATAGATAGATAGATAGATAGATAGATAGATAGATAGATAGATAGATAGATAGATAGATAGATAGATAGATAGATAGATAGATAGATAGATAGATAGATAGATAGATAGATAGATAGATAGATAGATAGATAGATAGATAGATAGATAGATAGATAGATAGATAGATAGACTGATGCCTGTGTAGCATATTCGAAAGACAATCATGAGAGAACGGGGATTCTGGGTTGATGTAAAATCAGTGGTAGGGGGAATTGTATTTAAATTTAAAAAAAGTTAATAACTTCTTTGACTAAGAATATTAAATTAAAAAGACAGAATGTATTTAAGGTTAGCAAGACAAAATAGCTCAGTAATTTTGTTTCTATGTGACAATTGTTACTCTGCTTTTTCCATACTTATAGAAAGTGTTTTTCTGATTCAACATAAGCAATGCTGGATGGTAATCTAAACTGGCTAAATAAACAGAAAAAGGAATGTTTCATCCCTGTGGGCTTTATGTGTGCACTGGTTTCCAGAGGTGTTGGGGGTTTTTTGATAGATTTATCAATAATGGTAATAAAAAAGCTTTTATCCTCTAATAGTTAATTTAAACAGTTTAGGGGATTCCATCTAATATGTTTATATAGAAGAGTTTGTTTAACTTCTAAATACAAAAGAGCTTAGATTTTTTTCATAAAATCTCTTTTTAAATTAATTTCTTTTTTTAATATGACAGCTACTCAGCCAGCTGTGTCAGGATCAAATGTATTCTTACTGTAAAATTCTTAGCATAATATGTAGAAAAAATGAGCATTGAGTATTGCTACAAACAATGTGTCAAAAGCTTTTGTCAGGTGATTTATAAGTCATTACTTTACCTATTTCTTTTCTGAGCTTCTGACAAATGAGATACTATGGTACTCATGAAAATTAACACCAGAATTAGCAGCAAACTTGAATTGGTATGATAAGATTGGTTGATGAATTTGCAAAATGCATATGCGGAGAGACTATGGCCAAAAACCTCTTCAGAGACTGAAGACTGATTAGGAGGCAACAGAAAATGTAGAATCCAGTAATACATTCTTTCAGTAGTGTGTTTTATTTTTAATTTGAACTTGTGTGACTGCAGATTTCAGTTATTGGTTTTCATTAGATGAGCTTTGTAAGCAATCACAACCTGATTTTAGAAGCAATTTTCACTGGTGAGGAGGCCTTAACAGAATAGAAATTTCATGCCAAGATCTTTTGCAAGTATCAAATAGTAATGTCAAACCCAAGTTAGCTATGTGTACTGCAGTTTATGAACTTTAGTCATAATATTCACTACAATATTAATCTAATGCAATTAGGCCAGTAAAACAAATAATCAGTAAGGAGATGCTTGGCTACATGTCCCCTTTCATAAAATAAGAGAAACCAGGAGCTTTATGAAGACTTTTAAAATTCTGTCCCCTTGTTAAATAGTCAAACTATTTTAAGGTATTTGGAACAACACATATCTAAGTTTCCCTAGCTGTACAGAAAGATGGAAGGACTGACAAATGACTTGCAAATAAACAATGGATTACAAGCAGCAATTTTCTATGTTAAATTGAGGATTTAGTGCAGAAGCTGAGTTGGGAAGAAGATAGCAATTGACTGATTAGAATGAAATCACACTTTTAGAGCTTGGGTTGGAATATCATCCATATCCATCTAAAAACAGATTTATACCAGAATGACAGATTTTTGTATTAATTCATGTGTTCTCAGACTTTATATTGTTGTCCATTACCATTTCTTTCACCTTAGATGTTTTTTTGTGCAGATTTTTTTGCAGAGCTTTCAATGTCAATGCTGTAATATTTAAGATTCCACATTTATTGAAAGAATTTGAAAGCTGATGATGAAAATGGTTGCTGCTTCTGGCTTTTGTTCGTGGCTGCCTTTTTACACTGGCACACAGGGAATGCTTATTTTTCTGTTGTTGCCATGAAGACTGAAACCTTATCTTTTGTATTGCAAGCTCACACTAATACCTAGCAGTTTTCAAAAATGTATTCCACATACGTTTTTACAAATATAATTTAAAAAGAGACAGTATTTTTTCAAGATCAATGGTATTTTAAGTTTTGCTCTTACCTTTTTTATATTAATGTAACCTTAACAATGAGATCAAAGTCAATATACTACCAATTTCATCCAGTGCTCTGGTAGTCATTGCCTTGTTTTACTCCCCGTGTTCATACTTACTTACAAAATGCAGGACACAAAAAACCAAAAATCCTTCTGCAAAATTGAACTCATTCTGCTCATTTAAACAAACATATTTATGTTACTGCAGTTGTATTGAAGATGTTTGGAACAGTGTCTAGTGGCCATCAGCTGTACTCAGTTTTCAGTAGATTGATATGATAATGTTACTTACATAAATTAGTGCTCCTGCTGAAAAGTTTAGGATAGCTGAAAATGAATAAGAAAACTGTATCAAGAAAGAGCAGAGTAAGAAGATCAGAGGAGCAGGGGGCTGTGACAACCTGCTGGTGTTGATACAGTCACAATGGGTAAGTATATTTGAGAGTTTATAGGAACACAACTAGGGAGTTCTGAGAAGAGCAGAAAAATTATAGGAAAGAGACATTGCCCACATTTAATGTTAAATTTTCAGTATATCATGAAACTTGGATGATTTGTCAGTGGTATTAAAAATTTCTATGGACTTTTAGGCCAATGTTATGATTTCATAGTATTAGAGTTAGGATTTTTGATCTATGTGTGTAACATGACCATAGAATGTTCTTTACATGATAACTGACTCAAGAAAGATTTTAGGAATCAAATCTGTGAATAAACCACTATTTTTCTTTGCTTTTGGCAGCTGTTGCAAGAAAGAAACAGTAAATATTATTACTATACTAATATAAAGGGTATACAACATTCAAGAGAACACTGCAGTATCTTCTCTGGTGCAGGGAGGCTGAATTATGTTAAAAATTATGGTGAAAAATGATGAGAGGAAGCTAGAGTTTAAAATTAGTGTTTTCCCTTCTAATTTAGTTGTATTTCCATCCAGGTTATCACTTGGACTGCTGCTTCTGAATCTTCTTGAAGCACTTACAATGTCCCTAATATACACCTCATTTCAGCAGAGATAAGTATACCTGACTTAGATGGCTAGCAAAGTTCAATGCAAAGGGTCTGAGGACTTGCTCTAAGTAGTCTTTCTGGCCCAAGACTCCTACGGCTTAGGTCAGAACTCAGAAGGTCGTGCAAAAGACTAGAAAGAGATAGTTTCATCTTGCACTTTTGAAATCACTCTTCTGGGTTATAAATCTTTCCATGAAAAGAGGCTACACGACTCTATGAGACATTAACAGTGACACACATTTTAAAGCTTCTCCCATTCCTTCTTTTTTGAATGTTTCTTGAAATGCATTCTGAACAAAATAATGCAAGTCATTGTAAGCTGAATCATTTTCACAGGCTGGTCAGAGCATGACCCTTGAAAGATTCACGTTGTTAGCGAAGATGCTTCCAATCTATAGACATTTAATCAGTCACAATTTGGACAGGAAAAATTAACTCAATTTTTAGAAACTGGTCAATAACACAGATAGGCTCTAAGCAATGAGTGTTTAATGCTGCTTAAGAGATGTGTTGAAATACATGATAACATGTGAGAGAGCCCTGTATCTCTAATTCAAGAAATCAAAACCTTAGTTTTTGGAAGATAAATTGAGTATCTTTCTGGATCTGTGCCATGTTTGTACAACAGGAGACTGCAACATGCTTCTGTCCACTTTACTCAGGATCCAAAAAGGTTGAAATCTGTGATATGTATATTGCTGTTCTAATGTCAATAATATGGTTTCTCCATTACTAAAAAATGCAATCTGATATGTGCAGAAACACAACAGTCTTTATCAAACATTCATTCTTGACCTAACTCAGGTTAAAAGCAAACATTGTTTCCAGTACAAGAAACTAGGTTTCCATCAGGAATTGTTTAAATGAGTGCTTACACATTTTTTGTAAGCATATACCCTTATGGCATGTGAAAACAGCAAGAGAGCAGCACAGTACCCTCATTGCATGCTGATTGATTTGCATCAGGAATTGGGAAAATTTCAGTACTTCACCCCGATCAGCATGACTTAGTTGCTGAAGGTGAAAAGCAAAGGTTAGCCCATCCCATTTACAAACATGCTCATGGTACTGATCCTAGAACTGGGAATGGAAAATCCTTTCAAATGGCTTCCACTGGGCTTAGCATCAGGCCAGCTGGACAAAGTTTGCAGCATTTTTACAAGAGTGTAGTCGGATCTTGCAATTATGCTCTCCACATTTCTTCAAAACACTCTTTTATCTAACGCTTTTCTGAAAATCAAAATCTTTAATGAATCATGCAATCATTGTCACTAAAATCTGACTATTTTTCTGCTAATATATGGGCTGGTAGAATCTGACTAATACCCCCTTAGTTTTTACTGCTAACAGTAAAAACATGTTTTGAAAGTGAAGAAGACAAATATGACAGGGAGAAATGCTAGAAGCATATATAGCAAATAACAGTGGCATTTTGCCCTTTTAAAATAAAAGCTTTATTGACTGTAGTGGTGAGACAAAGTATAAGAACTATAAGGGGCCAGCTCATCTGACATAAGTCAAAATAACAAGTCAAATCTCAAATGAGGACATTGCCAGTTCATTTTGAAGATCACTGATATTTATCAAGTGAGTTTCGTTATTCTGGAATACAAGGGTGAAAAAAAGGAAATCAGGGACATTGGTCTGAGACCATTATAAATGACTGGAAATATTTCAATTTTTATCTTCAGAGGTAAAAATTTATACCTCAGAGATAACTGATTTTTACTGTGCTTCAGATATCAGTGAAGAGAGTGCCATTTCTTTATTTCATGAAATAAGGTTAAAGCAGTTTGTCTTTTAGAGGGTGAGTGGAGTTTGTCAGACTATGTGCTAGGAAATCCTTAAGTAAATAAAATCCTAAAGTAAATAAAATCCTAAATCTTTTTTACTCAGTCCTCAATTTTTAGGCATGTGTAAGCCCAGAATGGATGTGTGCTCTGGTGATAAAACCAGTAAAATGCAAAGTGCTGTATGAAAACAAAGAAAAACTTCTGTATATTTCAGTTAAACCCCATAATCCCATGCATAATATTTTGCATACTTTTTAATTTTATTAGTTTTAGTTTTCTTCCAGGTTTCCTAATTCTTAATCTAATTATAAATAATAGAGAAGGTGATTTGCCTTTTTAGCACTCAAATATTAAATTTAGGGAGATTATCAGAACTAGTTTCTGTTAATCACTGTTAAAGTGGTGTTTGTCTATCTATCTATCTAAATGAGTGGACTTACCAAATTCAGAAAAACTACCATATTATAAAAGACTGGAGTAAATTGTGAGGGTCTGTGTGACAGAACCATTTGATATGATCTGAAAATGAAATTAATAAAGGAATTCATACATAGCAAGTCAAACTCACCGAATTTTAAAACATTTATTTCAGGTATGATGACTAATTATTTACAAGGAAGAACAGTTATATTCTGCCTTTTGAAGAAGTATTTTTGTAAAAAAAAATCAGGGAATTAAAAAAACCTCTTTGACAACAGAAAAACTGAAAAAAATTATATTTTTTCTTAATAAGGAGATATTTTCTAAGACAGAAAATTTGGAAAGTGATAGAGATTAGTCATCCTTACACGGGAGATTAAAAATATGCTGAAAAATGTTTATAAATAATTTTCTCAAAAAGCTCAAATTTGACACTGACATTTTTTTGGGAAGAAAAAAAAAAAAAAAA
>VXBR01003881.1:318486-341608 GCA_013400215.1 Cisticola juncidis | reverse complement strand
TGCTGTGTAAAAAAAAGAAGAAGAAAAAACCAACACCCAAACCCCGACAGTAACAAAACCACCACACCTATCTACTCCACTGTTCTGACATTTTCGTAAGACTTTCTAGAAAACAATGCATTGACATCATTGGACTTTGCCACTACCTATGTATTTATTAAATAATAAAAATATTCCAATATCATGTATTTTCCCCTGTGTAATTACTGTTTTCTTTAGCAAAAGGTATAAGTTATGCTAAGCAATGTACCAGGAAGAAATATGCAAACACTTAATGCTACATGTCATGGGTAGCTTTATTACAGTTAATAATTTGTATAATATTGAAAATCCAAAAAGTTTATTAACACATTACCTTTCTTAGCACTTGCTTGCACACTAAGATCCTTTATAAGTTATCACCTCCTGAAATTACTTACTGTATTCCTCAATTTCATTAAGAGGAATTACAGCTCTAACAAAAAGAAGCAAGGAAAGAAAGGAATGCAGCAGCAAGAGACAAACACTGCAAGTAACTGCCATAAGAATAAATAACACTATGTTTATATTCTCATGGTGAATACAAAGGTGAAGAATGAAAAATGTTTGGTACTTTTATTTCACAGTGGAAGACACAAAGCTATAATGATGTGTGAAGTATCCTATTTCAGGAAAGAATTAGTCATAAAAACATTCTCCCTCTGATTTCTTTTTTTTTTCCTTTTACAGTTGTATTTAATTACTGTGGACATTCATTCAGTGAAACACACTAACGGTTTACAATCTTCCTGATGCCTGGAAAAGAGGAAAGTAATTTAATTTTATTTTTTTCATAAAGGAAAATTCAGAAGAAGCTTTCATGACTATTTATCAAGCTTTTTTATATTTGTCTGAATTTTACTCTCTTAAGGGTTTGTGCAAGTTTTATCAAATTCAGTGGGAAAATTCACTAAGTCAGTGACAGGTTGCTGTGATGATCAATACTGATTTAACAACAGTTTTTCAAGGATTGCAAGGATTTGAACAAGGGGCATACTGAATAAAGAGACTAAGAGCAGAAAGAAATGTGTAATTCTTTTATAACAATTAAAGAAAAAAGCCTTCTGGGTCCAAACATGCCCACCAGCTAGTGGTAGAAACAATATGCTAGACTAGACTCTGTACTAAATATCAAGCATTATTGGAGACACAAACACTATATGTCTTGCCTGAAATTAGTTTCTTAAAAATAAAGCATACTGTTCAAGTATATTAATCAGCTGTAAAGTAATATACTTAAGTTGCTTTGGATAGACTTCAAGAACTGGAAAATAATTGTAAGTAATATTCCTTTCAGAGTAAAACTCTCTATGTTCTGATCACTGCAATCCTATGCTGGGTCCTCTAGTTGCACAGAAAAACAGGTGTGAGAACTACGAAATATGCCAATTCTGTTTGCCACTGAACTTTATTGCTATTCAGCTTATCTTCACTGTGTCCTCTCCATTCCAAAATTCTGGGTATGCCACCATTTTTAAAATGACATTTAAAAATTGATATTACTTAGGATAATGAAACTTCTAGGAAAGGACCAGGAATAAATTGTCATACATTTTAAAAATTAAGAGAAACACTTTTTCAAGGTAAAATAATACAAAGAATACAATAATAGGAAAAAAAACTACAAATAGAATTTAGATGTCTTTTGACAGCTGACATTCTAAAATTTGGTGCAAAGAAATGGAAAACTGTGGTGTCATGGTTTAAGCCCAGCTGAAAACTAAGAGCCATCAGCCACTCACCCATTCCCTCCCCTGAGCAGCATGGGGAGCGAATTGGAACAGCAAAAGGGAGAGAAAGTGAGTTGAGATGAAGACAGTTTTATAGGAAAAGCAAAAGCCACACATGAAAGCCAAACTGAACTGCTTTATTCATTTACCACTCCCTCTGGGGAGGCAGGTGTTCAGCCATCCCCAGGAAAGCAAGGTTCTGGCACACGTGATGGCTACTGCAGAGGACAAATGCCTTCACTCCAAATGTCCTGCCCCTGTCTCAGCCCCCAGCCCACCTCCTTCTTCCCCCAGCTTTATGTGCTGAGTGGGACAAGATGTGGTTGGGGCTATCCCTGTGGTCACTTGTGATAGCTGTACTGGCTGTGTCCTTGTCCAGCTGCTCGTGCACTCCAAGCCTCTGCCCTGCTGGGGGGTACAGAGAGCAGAAAAGGCATTGGTGCTGTGCGAGACCTGCCCGGCAGTAAAAACCCCATCCCTCTATTATCAACACTGTTTTCAGCACAAACCCAAAACACAGTAGTAGCCACTGTGAGGAAAATTAGGTCTCCTCCATCATAACCCAGCACATGTGGGAACACAGCAACATACAGAATTGGAGGTTCCCATCTAGAGGGACTAATTTGCCAGGTTCTGTTAAGGAAATTTTCTTTGTATTTGAGATTGATCTGTTATCAGCCCTCTAAATAGAAGAAAAAGGAAATAAAAATGTTATTAGGTATTAGGTATTAGGTCTATCAAATGTGTCTCAGTGTCGAATCACAGGAAAAGAGTGAAATAAGGAATATTTTCTAATACAATATAAGCTGCTCTATTCAAAGGGGAAAATGGAGTAGTATAGTTAATTTTTGTGTTAAAATCATTCAAGCTGCAGTTTGATAGGATTTCTTACAGAAGACAAGCTAATTCAAGGGTTCCTAGAAGTCTAACAGATTGCAATAAAAATTTTGAATTCTTCTAGAATAACTCTTCCCACTTGCTTTGTCTTGCCAAGCCTTGCCTTTTGCTTCCCATACCTCCTTTCTGTCTTTCTCTTTTTATCCTATTCTCCCTCTCTCTCTGGACATTTCTTATTGAAATAATATTTTAATTCATGAGTGGTCACTATGCACGTCCTAGAATACAGAAAGAAATATGATTATACAGTGATTTGATTAGAAAGTAACTCCATTTATTAAGCTGTATTGAAGTTTTCATTATTCTGAAAGGAATTCACAGAAGGATCCAAGGAAATACAAATATCAAAAGATGGAAAATACTAAGAGAATCTGACAATAAAGAGTAATTTGAAGGAAGTTTATCAAAGTAACAGGATCTAGAAATCTATGAAACCTTAATGTGTTAGCAAAAAAAATCAAGTAGACTCATTAAATGATACTTTAATAAATCTCAGCAAAATTTAAAAAAACAGAATTAAGACCATATTTTAATTTTTTTTCCCTGCTGTCTTTCTTTTTCCCCATGCTCTGGGACTCTGCTATGATGGTGGTCTGTGTCAGTTGCTCCCAAAAAATTGTAAAAAACATTTACTAGAAAATAATGTCATAACCTGAATAATGAGTAGCCTTTCTAACCCTTTGGTTTAAGAAGTATATCTCATTTTACAGAAACCTTTGCAACAAAGCCCATTTCATTTTGGCAGAAATCTTGATATTCTTTGAGAGCACATGAATAGAAACATGGTTTTATGTGCCTTTGTCACAGTGCCTTCTACTCATATTTTCAGTGCACTTTCTATGGACCCTCTACAAGCTTATCCTTTTTGTCATTTTTCTCTGAATATTTCAGCTTTTATATAATTTATACGTTGGGTGACCAGAAGTCATTGCTTTCAAGGTTTGGCTTACATAATATCTCTGTGACATCTCTAGTATTATTTTCAACTAAAGGTCCCTTCAAACACAAGCAATTCTATGATTTTATGATCCAACAGGTGGCATTCCTGTCCATGGCAGACATCTTGGGACTAGATGATCTTTAAGGTCTTTTCCAGCACTAACTTTTCTGGTGTTCTTCACCTTTTATTTCCCCCACTAACCACCAACATCTCCATTTTCACTGAAGGTGGGCATGTTTTCAACTTCACTTTTGTTTCACCTCTGTTTCAAAGGTAATATTAATTCACTAAAGTTGCCTATCCCTCAACCTTTATGAAATTCCCAGTATTTACTGTTTTCATTGAAAGGAGTTCTACTTACAGAAGTCATTCATATCTCAGTCATTGCAGAAGTCCATTTGTTTCTATTATTGCTGCTCTTTAGCAACAATAAATTGATCTATTTCTTGGTTACCATGACCTGTCTGATTATTTTGAATCCAGAAGTGCAAATTCATGTTTTAAAAGTCTCCTAGAATTACATTGTCACTTTCTGAACCTTATGAAAGAAAATATATGGGAAACATCTGCTAAAATAAATATACCTTTTGAATAGTCCTAAACTCTGTTTTGGTATCAAGGACTTCTAGAGCTAACCAACACTAACTATAGTATCTCTTGGTAGCAGAGTACATGACAGTCATAAGATCAAATTTGAGGGAAGACAAAAACATATTTATCCTTGTGCACACTAACCTTTGTTTCTTATTAATTTTTAGTCTATTTGATTTTCAAAATTAGAGACTTACCTATATTCTAGATGCAGTTTTCATGTTTTTTTATGTCTTCTGTCATCATAGCATGAACCATTTCTGTTCTCTTAATAACCTGACATTTTCCCTCCTACTGCTCTTACGCTCTGCAGCTTGAGCAGTGGCCGTGCATCTTGGATGTCATGAAGTGCAGAGATGTAGATGTCTGAGTGTCCCAAGGCACAGTGTCTAGGGCAGGTACTCTGACAGATTTTTACCTTTCTCTGCACTGAAAGTGTGTGACAGTGAGAAGGAACTTTGTGCTTTTTCAGGAAAAAAAAAAATCTGGGGGGAAGCAGGTTTTACTCTATGTGTGACAGCAGAAAAGGCAGGAATCGTCTACCCTAATTTACAGCAGCAGGAAATGAGGTTAAAACTACCATAAGATCTCCATGTATTTCTTACCAGAGCATTTAAAAAACACTGTGAAGCCTGGTCTAGATTACCCTGCTTCAGCAGAGGCTTTGGATTAGGTGGTCTCAAGAAGTCTCTTCTGTTATAAATGATTACATGATTCAGTTACTTGCTTTTTAAAATCCTTTTCCAAAACTCTCTTCCAGTTAATTCCTATTTTTCCTCCCCGCTGTTTTTTCCCACCTTTTTACTTTATTGAAAAATTAATATATTAATTTGAAACCTAATGACAAAAATAAAAATTACTCTACATTGTGGAGAATATGATACTGATAAATTCTGATTGCACAGTAGCAGAATTCCATGTTTTCTCCTTACTCTTAAGTCTCAATGGTAATCAATTCTTTTTTTGGTTGGTTGGTTTGGGGTTTTTTACTGATTTAGAATAGGGAGCTACTTTTCCTGTTTGTGAAAGTGTCATCAGCACTTGTAGCTCTGAAGAAATCACGGAATCACAGAATCACTAGGTTGGAAGAGACCTCCACAACCATCAAGTCCAACCCAACCCTAACCTTAACTAAACCATGGCACCAAGTGCCAGATCTAGTCTTTTCTTAAACACATCCAGGGATGGTTAATCCACACCTCCCCAGGCAGACCTTTCCAATACTTTACTACCCTTTCTG
This sequence comes from Cisticola juncidis, assembly GCA_013400215.1. Classification (NCBI taxonomy): domain Eukaryota; kingdom Metazoa; phylum Chordata; class Aves; order Passeriformes; family Cisticolidae; genus Cisticola; species Cisticola juncidis. The sequence goes on along the minus strand of VXBR01003881.1, from coordinate 336,192 downwards.
TAAAAAACTTTTCCACAATCTCCAACCTATATCTCCCTTGGCACAGTTTAAGACTAAGTCCTCTCGTTTTGTCAGTTGCTGCCTGGTGAAAGAGACCAAGCCCACCTGGCTACAAACACCTTTCAGGAGGTTCTAGAGAATGGTAAGGTCACCTCTGAGTCTCTTTTTCTCCAGGCTAAACAATCCCAGCTCCCTCAGCTGTTCCTCACAGGGTTTGTGTTCCAAGCCCCTCACCAGCCTTGTTGCCTCCTCTGGATGTGCTCAAGCATCTCCACATCCTTCCTGAACTGAGGGGCCAGAACTGCACACAGCACTCAAGGTGTGGCCTCACCTCACAAGTACTGCTGGGGAAGAATGCCCTCCCTGCTCCTGCTGGCTGTCATGGTGTGTGTGTTTTTCTGATGTCCCAGGGCACATGGCAGCAAGGGGTGTGACACCTTCCCCCCGGGGAGCTCTCACCTCCCCACAGGGACTCCAATGCTCTCAGTGGTCACTTCTCAGGGGCGCAGAGATGACACAGAGGCGAGAGAGATCTTGGGGTAAACTGAGAAGTTTACTGAAGGTGCTATACATAATGAAAACTAACTCCAAGACAACAAAACCCCAAGACAAGGACAAAACCCCAACACAACCATAAAACCTCAAGATGATAAAACCCCAAGACGCTGAGCAGGGCTCTGACAGTGGGGTTTAAAGAAGGGGCGGCACAAATCAAACAACCAATGAGGGTATATCTAGGGAGGAGTCTAAGGAGGGGAATACAGAACTCAGTCCAATGAGGGTAACAAAGGGAGGTGAGCAGCAAGGACAACAAATGATACATTGAGCTACTGAAAATTGATAGGGAAGGCTCTAGAAAAAGGAATAGGGATACAACGGATTGACACCTGGGAAGGGAGGAAATTAGGGAGGAGAAAAATGCTTGAGGGCCAATAGGGAAACTTCTAGGGAGTGGCCAGCTGACAAGTAAAAGGATTGACACATAACAGCATGAATAACAATTACAGAACCTAAAAATATTGCAAACAGATACAAATGAGAGACAGGCACCGTCATAGGGAGTGGGAAGGCAGGTCTAGGGAAGACATACTGCATATCACAAAGCATAATTACAATTACAAACAATTCCTCTGTGATTGCTAACACACAACTAAAATAAAAAGCTGGCCAAGAAACACAAAAACACCCACCACAACATCTGGTCACACTATTCTTGATCCAGGCCAGGAGGCCACTGGCCTTCTTCGCCACCAGGGCACACTGCTGGCTCATGTTCAGCTGCTATCATCAGCACGCTCAGATCCCTTTCTGCCTGGGCACTGCCCAGCCACTCTGTCCCCAGCCTGCAACGCTGCAGGGGGTTTTTGTGGCCAAAATGCAGGACTTGGCACCTGAAGTTATTAAACTTCATCCTTTTGCACTCTGGCCATCCATCCAACTGTTCCAGGTCTCTCTGCAGAGCCCTCCTACCTTCCAACAGAGTCACACACACTCCCCACCTTAGTGTCATCTCAAATTTACTAATGAAAAACTGAATACCCTCATCCATGTCATCAATAAAAATATCGAACAGGTCTGGCCCCAGCACGTCACTGGTGGGACACCACTGGTGTCCGGCTGCCAGCTGGATGCAGCCCCATTCACCACCACTCTCTGGTCCTGCCATCCAGCCAGTTCCTGACCCAGCAAAGAGAGCTCCTGTCTAAGCCATGGCCTGCCAGCTTTTCCAGGAGTGTGCTGAGGGAGAGAGTGTCAAAGGCCTTGCTTAAGGCCAAACAGACACATCCACAGCCTTTCCTGCACCCTCCAGGTGGGTCACTTGGTTATAAAACGAGATCAGGTTGGTCAAACACGACTTATCTCCCCTGAACCCATGCTGGCTGGGTCTGATATTCTGGCCGTATTCCTCTAAGTGTTGCACAATAGCACTCAATATAAACTGCTCCATTATCTTACCTAGTACTGAGGTCAGGCTAACTGGCCTATAATTAACAGGATCCTCCTTCCCAACCTTTTTGTGAATGGGAGTCACACTGGCCAGTTTCCAGTCAACTGGAACCTCACAAATGAGCCAGGATTGTTGGTAAATGATGGAGAGCAGCTTTGCAAGCACATCTGCCAGCTCTCATCACCCTGGGATGGATCCCATCTGGGCAGAGATTCCATCTCTGCCCATAGATTTATGGAAATTCAAGCAGCTCAACACTTCTCTGACTGCCTCCTCCTGGATGACAGGGGGATCATTATGCTCCCGGACACCATCCACCAACACAGTATGACAATTATCCTGAGGACAACTAAAGACTGAAGCAAAAAAGGCATTTAACACTTCTTCCTTCTCCTCATCTGCAGTTACTAAGTTCCCTCCTGCATCCAATAGAAAAAAAGGTTGGTCTCATCCTTCCTTTTACCATTAACGTATTTGTAAAAAGATTTTTTATTATCCTTTACAGAGGTTACCAAATTAAGTTTGAATTGAGCCTTGGCCTCCCTAATTTTCTTCCTACATGCCCTAGCAACCCCCCAAATGCTTTCTGAGAGACCTGACCCTCCTTCCAGAGATGATAGATCCCTTTTTTTTATTCCTAAGTTCTTTCAAAATCTCGTTATCCATCCAGGCTGGATGTTTGCCTTATAGACTCTTCTTTTGGCACACAGGGAGCCTGTTCGTGTGCCCTCAAGATCTCTGTTGCTATATATGTTACCTGTGGAAAAGTCAGTTCCTTATTTTAGAGTGTCAAAATCCTTTCTTTTTGACTTCAGAAGGCTTTTGTATCAAATGAACAATGCTGGCTGATGCCCAAATACTAATCAGACACATCTACATTAATTGCAGGCTAAGGTCATCATTCAAATTCTGGTTCTGCATGATGATGCCACTGGACACAACCCAGAAAGTAAAGCTTTGTAAAGTAATTTTACTCTTGCAAAATCCTAGACTTCTTTGAAAGTCTAAATTATATTTTATTAAAGCTGTTCCTGACCATTAAAATGCAGAAGATCCCATTTTCAGCTCTTTGCAGACTTCCAAAAAGACTTACTGTAAAGCTGCGAATCATAGAGAGTGATTCCAACTTTTTCATAGAAAAGTCTCAATAAGAAAGTTGTCGGTGCTGGGTATGCTGTTGTTCAGCTTTCACACTCTTTCTCGGGGACTGCTGCTTCTGGCTGTTCACCACTACACATAGCACAACTGTGGGTTCAGAAGGGTTTATTATTCCATGTTGTGTGATTTCCTTCCAGTGAACTTGTGAAACCAAGCTCGGGTGGGAAGCAGCATTATAAATCAATCTCCTCAAATCTCATTCTGATCCTTAGTTAAGGATCTTGGTTTTAGCAAGAGAATGCACATTGTATTAACTATTCCATAGCAGTGCACTGATGAGTAAAACCAGAAAATGATTTTTCATTTGTTTTTGGATAAGGCAAGGACCTTTAGTATTTCATGTTAGATTTTATTTTTCTTTTTAATCAAATTTTAAGTACTTTTACCTAAGAAGATTGTTGCTGGGGACCTCTCTAGCTGCAAACCCATTTGTAAATGACCAAAGCTTACATTTTCAGCTTCATATACATCAAGGCAAATTTAGTTTCAAGGGGCACAAGACAAAGCTGATTTTTTAAAAGATAATCTAAAATTATTTGATGCTGATGCAGAAGAGCAAGACATGCTTGTTTAGACAGTACCATGTTTTTCTGCTTGGTTCAGGTCCTCACAGGGATTAAAACTCATTTTCAGAATTTTATGTTTCAGCTGCCAGTAGCATTTTTCTACTTTTGTTTCCTGTAATGTAGATAATTTACAGCTTACATTACAAACAAAGAACACAAATATCCATACTGTCCTTTTCACCACTATGGAAAAGCTGGACTCCATTGAAGACATATCACATAGCACAATGGTGAGTTATTTCTAAGACACCAAAGTGGAGAAATTTGTACCCCAAAATAATATTGGAAAAAAATGTCTGCATTGCTGGGATGTTCTGGAGTACAGGACATATAGTGCTAATGCAGCATCTCAAGTACAGGACATGTACTGCTAATGCTGCTAGAGGCAGCAGCTTTGCCAGATGTCTTTTGTCTCTGTCCATGTGTAGGACAGGGGAAGTGCAGACCACGTTCTGACTCAAACACAGGTCATCAGTTTATGCCTGTTGCCACATATCCTATTGCTTGACACCACTGAGAACAGCCTGATTCCATCCTCTTGCCCCCTTTCCTTCACATATTTATAGACATGGATCAGGTCTCTTTCAATTATCTTTTCTGAGGTATTAATGTCAAATACAGAGACTGAATTCAGGTTTGCTAGATGGAAAAAGCCTGTCAAGGAAGTGGATGTAAACCTAACAGGATTGTTTGCCTTAACTAGCTGGTGGAATTAACAGTGTGCGCACAAGACAAAGCTGATTTGGATTTTTTTGTTTGTTTGTTTGTTTGGTTGGTTGTTTTGTTTTTTTTTTTGTGCAAGAAAGCTAATTAAAGTGTAGCTATATTAAAACTAAAAGAAACTTTACTATAAAATGCTTGCACATATTTACTACATGGAAAATAAAATAGGAGGTTATGTTGAAAGACTTGTTTCAGCTGGTGCAATAATGAAGAGTCTATCAGTATCTGAAGCACAAAAAGTGCCTGTGACAGAAACTGTAGGATTCTGCACAGATGTGTATTTCTTTGCAGTACATCACAAATGATTGTGATGACACAGGCTAACATTAACCAAGAATGTCTGTATAGAGTACTGTATCCTTCTGCTGCAGAGTTTTGAATCACCTGCAAATTGATGTATCACTTTCATTTAAAGATGTAACAGAAGACATAGCCTGCAGTCATGAAGAAATGTTCTCAGAAGCACTCTAATGTAATAAATACCATGTTAATATCCTCTATTAAAAACCACCCAAACATTATGTACTATACTCACAGAGTTTGTAAAAGTATTTAGAAAGGCATTGGATGAAAAATATATAAATGGCATTCACTATGTGGATCTATCTATACAACACAAAATTGATTTACATGGCGGTGAACTTTCTTTTACATTCAACAAGCAGTATTTTATTTGATAATTTTATTGTGAAAAAACCTTATTCATTTCCCTGAACTAAAACTGTAATCAACTGGCAATTTTGAACAATGGATTGTCTTACAAGAGATTATTTTGAACAAAACCCCAGAACAACTCACCACTGAGGAGGTTTTGCTAATTTTTTTAACTCTGTTAACTTATAAATTGATAAAGTAATAGAATCATAGACTCATAAAATGGTCTGATTTGAAAAGGACCTTTCAAGATTATCTAGTCAAGAACAGGGATATGTCTCAGTGTTTAAGAGATACTTGTACAACAATAACATGATTTAATTTTTTTTTGTCAGCCCTGAAGTAGTCAGGACCCTAAGATTGATCTAATCAGGTAATAATACATGTTGGAGGATACATTTAAGATCATTAAGTCCAACTGTAAATTTAAATCATGTTCATCATATTAGCTAATCTCCAGTCAACTGGGATGTCCCTGGTTGGCCAGGGCTGCTGGTAAATGGTTCAAAGTGGCTTGGTGTGCTCTTCTGCCAGCTCCTTCAGGACCCTTGAGTAGATCCTATTTACCCCCCTACACTTTGAGTGTCAAAGTGGCAGAGAAGGTCACTGAGCATTTCTGTCTGGATTACAGGAGCTTCATTCTGCTCCCTGTCCCTGTCTTCCAGCTCAGGGGCTAGCTACCCTAAGGACAACTGATGTTGCTATTAGAGGCTGAGTGAAAGAAGACATCAATCTTTTCCTTTTCCTCTATCACTGTGTTTTTCCTGTATTCAGTAAAGGATAGGGATTTTCCTTAGCCCTTCTTTTGTCACTTATCTATTTGTGAAAAAGGGTTTTGTTATCTTTTATGACAGTAGCCAGATTGAGTTCCAGTTTGACTTTGGCCAGCTTGAACCTCATGTGACCTGCTGGACATGGTTCTTTTTAAAGCAACCCTGGACACTTTTGGCTTTTTGGGCTGCAAGTGCACATTGCCAGCTCAGTTGGAGCTTCTCATCAACCAATACCCTACCAAGTCCCTTTTGTCAGGGGTGCTCTCCACCCAGCCTGTATTTGTGTTTGGGGATTGCCCCAACCCATGTGCAGGAGAAATGCATTTCTGGAGAAATTTAACTTGAGTACCAAAAAAAAAAATTGCAAAAAGACATAAAGTCCCTCAGAAAGAAATATGAGACTCGGACCTAATGGACATGATTTTTTTTTTCTTCTGTGTGAGGTAAATTGGTGTGTAGAACCAAATTTGAATGCAGATGAACTAAGTTATTTCACGATAGGTTAATTGTTTTTGATCTGTGCTAATTTCTGCTCCTTGGGGAGGATGGCAGCTGAAAATAAGTTGTATTACAGTAAACAATATACTTGGGAAGAGCTGTGGGGATTGCCCCTCTCTACCCCTTCAGCTCCAAAAGAAGCCTTTAGGAGCAAACTGAAAGCCAGATGATTTATTTTGTAAATTGGAGGTCTGCTTGAATGTTGTCTGAATAGAGGTAGATGCACAACCCCTTACTAGCTGCTCAGGTTGCATACCCCATTTTGTGTTCTGTGCCTGCTTTCCATTGCTTCATGAGTAGTACTCTTCTTCTTCCTGTAGCAGTACTGTGTTATAGAAGAAAACAATTATCTTCATATAATGAAGTGTTATTTTTATACACCAGTGAAAATACAACATCCACGTGCATACAAGTTTACAAGTGAAAGGATCATGGGCAAGATTGAATCTCACAGCCAGTGACAACCATAATCTACTTTCTCCCAAATACTTCTGAAATCTTCACCCTTCTCCCATATCAAATGTTTTTATGGTCTCCCAAATAAAATCAAACAATTTAAAAAGAGAAAAGCTTTTTCTCCTCTTAGTTGTATCTTGTGTATTGCTCTTGATACTATTACTTTAATCCTGAAAATGAGAAGGCAGATCTTCTCTGCTTCTTTTCTTACATTTCTTTCTTTTGCCAAATGATAACTTTCCTTTCTTGGATAGCTCAAGTGCACTTCTTGTTCTTATCTCTTCTTATATTACACTGCAGAGAAAAAAAGACAAGAGTCAGAAGGGGTTGAAAATACTTAACACTAAGAAAGAGAAACATTAGGCCAATGTCTATTCGTAACTCACCGATTATTTGTTTTATTGGGTTGCAAGGTGATGTACTTTCTCACCTTCTTTTCAAGTAGAAAGATACCTAAAGAAAAAAAGTGATGTTCACACACTGGGGATCTTTTGTGGTTTGGGCTGTATTTGGCATTATATGTGAAAATGTTCCTCAAGACTACTCTTCAAGACTTTTCAAGATGTGTTATGATATGTCTTATTTAAGGTTACAGGAAAACAAATGATGAAAAATAAACCAAATAAAGTCATATAAAAATAAAGACAAATAATATCATTTTGAAGATAACATGATATAATAAAACAAAAGTGTCAAAATAACAATATGTTTTAAATTACCTCATAAATGTATTAAACCAGCATTGAAGTTTCATAACATTTGAAAAATCACCCAGATTTGAGTATTTTAAATGTAATAATTCAAAATATAAGTCAAGAGTCTCAGTTGCTGAAATCCCACACCAGCAGAACGAGACTTGGGAAAATAACTTCAGAGGAAAAGATAAAAAACCCAACCTTATACTTAGTGGAAGTGTGGAAAGGTCAGAGAAGAAAAGATATTTTATGTTTTCAGTTATACTTACTTGAAGAATAGGTGAGGTGGCCAACAGGGGACCAGTACATTATGGATGCATGGCAAGGAGTGAAATAATAATGGCTTGCAGCAGTGATTCAGTGCCAGATTAGAAGCACTAATTTTCTGTCACTGAGATGTACCAGGATCTCACTGAATTCATGCAGAGATACATTAAACATACTCCTATGCTGTGCCAGAATGTATCCATTGTGGTACAGATACACCCAAACATTGTGGGAAACATTCAATATTCATTGTTGCTTACATTTATGAATAGACAACTTTTCTCACACTAAATAGTTGTACCAATGTTTTTGAGGTTTAGTTTGGTTTCTTGGGGTTTTGGATTTCTTTTTTTCATTTTTGGCTTTTATTTTATATTTTTTAATTCTTTTAATTTATTTTTCTACTCTAAAATATTTTATTTTGACAAAAAAAGTTATAGACTTTTTTTTTTGCCTGGTTTTCAACTTTTAAAGCAGAAAAGTAACAAATAACACATTTGTCCTGTGAATTTTTAGATATGAATATTTGATATTCCTGTTCTCAAATTTTAAAATTCAGACTGTTTTTTAGTGAAATAGTCATTACTCTAACATTTTAAAATAACATGATAATGGTTAATATAAGGCTCATTATATAGATATATGTGAAATGCTGTAAGGAAATTGTAATTTTAAAGGATTTTTTGGGACTTTTTTAGAGGAATGTTTTCCATTCAAATTTCAGAAAATTTGTTGGAATTTTAAAGATTTCAAATCCATTGATCCTTTGAACAGATATCTCTAGAGAAAAGTGAAAACAAACAAACAAAAAAAGGTAAATAGATTTGGTGTGAGGATCCGAGCAACAGTATGAAGATGGTGTCAGGGTCACCTGCAAATCATCAATGATAATATTCTTAGTTCATTACTTTAATTATACTAGCACTATTTTTGCTTCTTTACTTTTGGCCCATTTTAGAAAAAAATCTGAAATTCCTTAAGAGGTGGAGTTCCCAAATGAAATACAGAATGAGGAACTCAGTAGTGAGTAAAAGAGAGAACTGATAGCAAGGTAAATTACTTTTATTTAATGTGGCACAACTCACAATGTAGCAGTGCACTGATTTTTTTGACATTTCCTCAAGGCTGCTAAATAGTTGTTTGTTGTCTGGAATAGATCTTATTCCTTCAAAATATTGAAATATCATCTGAAGGGCAATCCCAGCTGACTGTTTTGTAGAACCCACTTTGCTCTGTGTGAGTAAGGCCATATTCACATTCTTGTTGTATTATACAAAGCAATTGACATACCGGAATTTAAAAATAGCTGAAACAAGGCATAACTTGAAAATTAAACCCAGATTTCTTTGTTTTACTCTCACTTCATTAAAAAAATTTTAAAAAAAGAATTATTCTTTCCTCAAACATACAGTAAAACTAAGCTTTTAGCTTAACATTTAGTGAAACATCTACCCAGTAAGCCTTGCTTATGTTGCAGACAGCTACCCTGAGGAGTGATTTGAATTTAAATGTGATTCCCTTATTAGTTTCTGCTAACTGCAAATATCCCAGTCTCTTAATTAAGTGGCTGAGTAATGTATGGATGCTCACTTCTGCTTGTCATGCAGAACAAAGTGATGTATTTAGATTCCATGCACAATATGAAATTTAATGACACAGGCAACAGTAATTTAGAAAACCTTTTGGTTTTTATTATCCTTGTTTATGCTTAGCCAGTCTCCTTGTAAGAATTTGGCTGCAGCAATGTTACAAAAGTTTGCCCAAACACTGGATATTAGCTAATGGATTTTTAGATTACAAGATAATGCATTACAAATTCATGGTTACCAAATGCATAATCTGTTGTTTATATCTTTTGCCCCCATATTTAGAAATATTATACAGAGATCAAAACAGACCTTGATGAAAGCTCCTTTCTTGGTTTGGCACTGAATCTAGTGTTAGATTCAGAGAGATTCTGAATGGACTAAATAGTGCACTGTAAGAGGTTTTACAAAGAGGAAGGAAAGAAGAAAAAAAAATCAAGCTTTTCTTCTAGTGCTGGTGGTTCCTGCTAGCTCCACTGACTTTCTGCAGTTCTCCTGATCTCTTCACAGATTTTATACTTATATTCAGTCATCAAATCTCTCTGCTTCCACCTTGGTATATTTTTCCCCAAGGGTATGATGCTAATTTTTCCCTATCCTGAAATTTTTCTCTTTGCCCTGATATTTTCTGATGCTCAAAGAATCCTCTGCAGACTCATAGTCTGAATGCTTGTGTGTGATTTTGTAAAATCAGAGTAGCACATATGTACAGTAATTTGGACAGCTGTTTGAGTTGTCAGATTTTTGTGTTATTATTGTCATGTATAACTACATGAACTAATGTTCTGCTGCTTTAGTTCAGGCTCTAGAACTTGGCTATCCCTTTAATTAGAGCTTTAACCATCTCTCGTGCCTTAAAATTCTCATTTAAATTGCCTGAGTACTTTTCTCAACAAATCTTCAGCTGTATTCTTGGAAAATTGGTGTTCCTAAATGATATAGGTTTTAAACTCCCTGTAGCCTCAAGCAGTGTCTAGTATCTAAATGTTTGCCAAAGAAATCTCACGTAAATATTATCATTTAAATCTGTAAAGGTAGATTTAAATAATTGTAATTTCTTTTCTTTTTAAGGACTAATAGATAAGTTGTTATTTGTATTACAGAGTTTTTTACCAGTCATGAGTAGGCTCAGGACAGTATACAGTAAATGTTATATTGTATTTTGTGTGCCTTTAACAGTAGTACTTACTTGGACAGTAATCTCCAAGCTCTTCTTCTACATCTCTAAAGTTCATATCTGTTTTTACCAGATTGCTCAAAATTTATAGAAAACATGATTTAAAATATGGTTTATCACCTTTATCTGTAGCCATTTTATAAATTAGACATGCATTCTAAACTCATCATATGAGCATTTCTTAAGCATGTTCCAAAACGTGTTTAATCTCAGCAAATTTAACAGGTATTTTAGGATGTCACAAATTGCCCTCATGAAGTGCCTACCTGTATGGGCCACAGAGACAGCTCACTTAATGATTTCAGACTAAATACTTTTCATCTGAAATCACTTTGGAATCACCTGTTTATCATTATTTCTACCAAGTATTTGAAGATGGTAAAAATAAATTGTGAAGTGCATCTTATCTTTTCAGGTGAACTGAGGTCTATCAGGATAAACTAGAATAGAAACTAGAAATTATATGTAGAACACTGCCATTGGACCCCATCCTTTCAGTTAGAAAAAAATTGTCTCCTTTAAAGACCTTGCACTATGACATAGTTCTTAATTCTTGTCCTCATAAACTGCCCTTGGCCTTTGACCTTTGGCCACTGACAAGCTCCTTGGAAGAACACAGAAGTACAAATTTCTGTCACTGTATTTCCTAAAAATAGATTAAAAATGCCTAGATAGACAGTCAAATCAAGAGTGGAAGATCAGATATTTTATTTTGTATGGTTTATGATCACTTACAAAATGTGATTGAAAACATTTAACTAAATACTGTTATTTATTTCAGGAAATCAGTTTGGCTAGATTTATAAAATTAGTTGAATTCCATCTGCAACATAGATCAATCAGAAGCGAAGTGTTTGAGGGTTTGGATTTTTTTTAAGTTTGACATTTAGATATTTTTATATTATTTGCTTGTTCTACATCTTGACATATTTTTGGACAATGTTATAAATCATGATCTATTTACATCTTTCTATAATAACAATGATTAAATATTCAACCCACATATATTCTTTGTGTTTGTTTATGCCACAAATTTCTCATTATTATTAAAAGGATAAAACAACAAAAATATGAACACTACATTGCTGTAAAATTCCAACTAGTGAGAATTCGTTACATAATTCATCCCAGATCTATTTACATAAAGAATATTAGTTCTTGTGTATCTCATCTGTCAGTATAAAATACACCCATATTATGGAGCTTGTGGAATGACTTGCTACACATACTTATTGCTTCAGCCTACTGCTTAATAATAGAACCAAAGAAAAGTGTTCCAAATCTCCTGCCCTTCCTCACAGCAAGGAATTAAGGCAAGCGACACAAATTAGTTTTCAAGCTAAGACAAAATTAAATCTGCAAAAAGTAAGGGCTTATTTGGATCAGAAAGCATGAATCACTGTTTGATTGCACAGTTTGTACAGAACTTGATTTCTTTAAACATTTATATTCTTTCTGCAGTCAAAAATGTTCTACTACTGGTGAGCTTCTGTAATTGACCATGAAATTCCTAGCACAGTCAACTCAGCAGAAGAATTACAAAAAGCAGGGCCTTAGAGGCTAGCTGACAGCACTCCTTATAGACTTTTTTTTAATTAGTGGTCTTTTTCATAAGAATTTTTTATTATGGCTAACTTGCATTGTGGTATCTTAAAATATTAGAGTCACAGCTAGGGTAGAACATGATATTGAGAGAAACCTGGTTTCACCCAGAAGCAGCGCAGAATTCCAGCATAATTTCTGTAGATTTTTCCATCTACTTCTGACAATCTGAAATCCTGCAGTACCATCCAGTTTAAATACACCCTCACTATAGACAGGAAATTTTGTTACTCTTTTCTCTACAGTGTCTAATCTTGGCAGTTTTTCACTTACTGCTCCATCAGTCACAGTATATTCTAATGCAGTACAATGAACAGTTGCAGATTTAACTGACCCCAAATGAGCTATTTCAATTATTAAACCAGTAAAGGTGTGTTAGACATGTGCCCCTGAGGAATTAATTTGTTCTGTTGTGAAGCCCTGCCATGAGATAAAGGAGTGTGCTAATAAGACTATCCTTTATTTGGTAGCTAATTTAGCAGTGAATGCTAACTAGAATACCTGTGCAATTGAGCTCACTGTGGCTCTAAGTAAATCTCTTTAGACTGACTGCCTGGGAAGTGCTGATCAGAGAAATAATCACTTAAGAATATCAGGTATTTATCTCTATAGTCAACTGTAATATACTGCAGGTGCTTTGACAGTCTGAGCTTCTAAAATACGTTTGACTTGTTATGCCTATGAATTCAGGAGTTTATTCAGAAAGTCAGCTGTTGTACTGGCCATAAATTCATTTCTTACCCATCCTGTGTGCTATTGGCAATTTCAACTGTTTTCTTACATTTCTCTTTCAAAGCTAAAGGGTTTCCTGGTTAACTAGAAGATATATGTACCATATTAATTCTTTTTCCATGATTCAACTATGTGAGTTGTTTTGTTTTTTTGTTTTGTTTTTTTTTGTTTGTTTTGTTCTGTTTTGCTTTGCTTTGCTTTGCTTTGCTTTGAGTAAAGAATGACATCACCAATCATACAGGAATGGCACAGATGCAGATAGAAACATGTCCTGTGCACCACTACTGTATTTATTAACTAGTCTCTGCAGTCTAAACGATGCAAAATCAATTGCTATTATACTTGACTGCTACCAGTCAAGTTGCATACATCAAATATAACTTAAAATCATCAGTCCACGACTAGCATAGACGAGGCAGAAGCCTCAGAAAGTCTTGTGTGTGGAGAATTAATAAGCACAAATAAGGATAAAAAGTCTTCCATTAGTGAAGGGGGCCAATTCTAGTGTGATATAACTGGTGTGGTGGCAATAAAATGTGATAGAGGTTGAATGGTTCTATAATGTGATAGACACTTACTTTGAGAACATATAGCTATTCTTTTAAGTACATGCAGAAATTAATATAATTACTACATATACTTTTTATAATGTTATAATACATATATTTTTTTTTGTTCCAATATAATAAATATAGTTTACTGCAAATTTTAAAAATTAACGGATACTTCAGAAATATAAAACTACAGAGTTTCTATGTGAAAAACCACGCACGTATTGCCAGGCAGAAGCGCATCTAGGTGGAAATATGATATAACTACAAGACGTATATCCTAATTGTAAACAATATTTTAATACCCATCTCAGGAAATCTGTAGTTAGGAATATCATTATCTGTACTAGCATTGTGAACATGTCCTACAGTTCCAACAGAAATTGCAGTGTAAACATAGCTTGTGTTGGTACAGACAAAGATGTTGAATAAACCTGTCAGAAAACAGAATTTTTTCCATAACTCAAGTTTTATTTTCAAACCTTGAAGTATTTAATTTAAAATGTGTTCGGTAGTTCAGTTTTAGTAGAAAATAACATTAAATGTACATGAAAATTTCTCAAGATCTCTTCCAGTCCCCTCTTACTTGATTTTGTGAAACGTGTCAAAAAAGTTAGAATTCTATTGATTTGTTTGGATTCCTCCCCATGAAATGGAAAGCCAAGATGATTTGCTTATTTCAGTAAGACATCCTGAATCTGACATTTGACATCCTTATGTCAGAACAAACATTCATTTCATAATTCTTTACTGGGCTATAGTGGATGTTCTTAGCAATCCACTAATAGAATGTACAGACAAATCCATATTCATTAACATTTTAAGACAGCATATGATATATCTGCTTATATGCTTTAACACTGGTGCTAAAAATGTGGTTTGGATAATAGTCATAGTTAAAAGAAAATTAAAAAAATAAAGTGCTAAGTTCTGATTTTCAAAGTATATATTTTTCTTAAAGTGTCCTTTGTGCAGCAGAAACTCCACATGCAGATTTTTTCTTTCTTCAGGTAAATAAATAACCCCCAAAACAACAACAACAACAACAACAACAAAAACAAAACAAAAAAAACCCCCAAACAAACAAAAAAACCACACCCCACCAATCAAAACACTAATTCTTAGCTGCAATCATTTTTTAAGAAAGGTGATCAGAATCACACTATTACCTTGTATTTCCACTTTTTGAGTCTTGGGAGCTCCTAATTTGATATTAAAACAGAACAGGTAACTATGAATAAGAATCAAAAATGTTACTTTCTCTCCTTTTCTGATATTCTCTAGAGATCTGAGACATCTATATGCAGGGCATTTATGATTCACGTTTTTACATATTTTCTGGATGTTCTGTATTTCTATCCGACTAATTTATTTGGGTTACTCATTAACACCTACTCTTATTAAACTGAAGGGGGAGTAGTGTCCTATTCTTTTTGGGTGCCTGAAATCATAATTGTTAAACTGATTTCAGGTTGAAGTCTTCAATCTGGACTTGAAATGTGGTGATGAAATTAAAGTACAAGTTCTGGTAGAAATGGCACCAGAATCAGGCTTAAGTGTTTCATTGATAAGACATCATTATCTGGCCTTTAGCCCCACTGCAGCAAGCTGAATATCTGCTGAACTACCAAATACTGTCAGAGAAGGCAAAATAAACAGCTTGAATTTAGAAAAAAAGCAGTAAAGAAAAGATACATTTGAAATAATTTTTAAATTTGTTAGTTAGCTACTATTCTCCACACCATGTTTTATGTGGTCTTCTTTATCATACTAACACAAGGAAAAATCTCACAGTACTGTCATACTTTCATGTATTGTTTTACATATACGGTAAAGGTTGTTGAAGGAGACAAAAAACAGAACCCCTGCTCAGTTATAAGAGAAAGAAAAGGAGTTCAGCAGTAATATTTGTGCTAGAGCAGTAGTTATCCAGACCTTATTAGGCAGCATCTGGTACAGAAGAGAATGAAAGTATTCTGGACCTATAAACCAAAAGTGAATTCAAGCTGGTTTTTTAATGGAGCAAGATGCATATATTTCAGAGTTGAAGATATGTTTCTACAGAGTTTGTTCTATTAAATAGAAAGATATATTATGCAAATTAATATTTAGGTTTCGCCATAACAACTGTTTTTAGAAAGTAGATAACACGTACTTGCTTGTATGTGTCTGTATTGATAATGACCTAGTGGTCAATTCAAGATGTTGATTGTGTTGGTCCCTTAGGTGACCTCAAATGTTGTAAATATTAATTTTTGTAATGAAATGTGATTTGAAAAAGGTAATAATACAGGATGTGTCTCAAATTCTCACCTACTGTCAAGTCAGCTATTGCACTTTAAGTGGCACCATTTAAAAAATGTATGTCAAAGTCTGCCACAAAGTCAAAGGCTGATGAGTTATGTTTTATCAACCTCATGGAACAGTGGTAAATTTCCTCTTTCAGTTAAGTAGCTATGGTCCAACATTACTCCAGACTAAATTTAGCTGGTTAACTTAAAAATGCCAGTTTGCATCAAGCTGAGCTTTTTATAGCTTTTATGATAATCATACATTTAGAACTATTCACTTCATACAACCAGAGTCATGACAGACTGATATACATGCAACTTACTTTTTATAGAGCGTTATTATAAAATACTGAATGTATGAGTGATCTGTGAATATATATTAAAATAAATTTCTGAAAAAAAGAAGAAATAAGAAACTTCAATGAAAAAATAGTGTTAAGAAATCGTCCACAATGGAGGCTAGTCTTTATGTAAAATACCACAAATATCATTATTATAGTAAGAAGGTTAATAGCAGATTATGTTAATTTTGAACCCTATACACTGAAGATGCTGTTCATGAAAAATATGCATAAACAATTTGAGATAGAAATATGTACATGTAAAATTAAAAATTCCAAATAGGTTATTTCAAAGAGCTGATATTGTGATTTATATGATAGAGTATCTAGTTATAGTTTAGTATGTGTATTTGTGTACAGCCATTTTTATGCACGTACATATTCAGATAAGTGTACACTAATCTTTAACTTTCCATTTTACATAAAATCTGTATATTGTCTCAGTATGAACACAGTTGATAACAGGGAAGACAAGCTTCTCATAAATCTTCAAATTTCAGAAAAAATATAAATTCAAAGTTTTACGATAGTTGCTTGGTGCCTTTCATTTCTTGATACCTAACCTTCTATCTTAGGTTACTGATGTAAGTAAGGGAAATTATCTGGGGAGTCTACTTAAACTATACACCAAAGCAGAGTTGACAAAAAATGTATCTTTGAATTCAGTCTTCCACTTAGAATGTTTCCAAGACACATGAAATGCTGTAGTTGTCAATGCAACCTGGGACAAAAATTGTACATGAATTGGTAGAAGGTAGAGTGATATCAAAGAGCTACAGCCTAGAAAAATACTGAAATGTCATGCAAAGGAAATAAGTAGCAGGCAAACAATTCCTCCCCTATATCCCCTCCAAGAAAATAAAACCAAACACAATGAATATACCAAATATGAGCAATTTAAATAAAAAAATAGGTGACCCAGAACATCTAACCTATATAAGTATATATAAAGTGAGACCATAAGGGTATATAGAGATCAAACATTACTGTTTGGATGTGAATGAAACATTACTGTGGATGAAAATTACCCCCAAATGTAACAACATAGCACCTCACTTTATGTGAGGAAGTAATTTTTCAAGAAATGCTGGGTTGCGTAAGAACTTATGTCTTTGCTCTAGTCCTGACTTGCATGTACCACCCAGACTGTTAGGGGTACAAAATTAATATAATCCTTTCTATAGGTATTAATTAAGTATCAAGAAGTAATGGATTCAGAAGATCCACTGATAGAAAAATTAAATTAAGCAACAAAAGCATGCCAAGGCATAATAAGGTATATTTATGGATTTAGAAGGCATTTTCAAAGGACATGATTAAATGGTTTACAAAATATCTGAACTCCATTATAATATCTGAACATCAGTCCTCCCCAGCCCAGACTGGGCTCCTTACAAAGCAGAGGATGCATGAGGGCAGTGTATCAGACTGTCCTGCAGACTGGTCATCAGCATTCTTATCTAAGAGGGAGGGTAAAATGTGGTTGAATTCCTTCAAGTGAATGGTGTATCTCCCTCAGCTGTCATTCCTCAGAAACAGCTAATTCAGTGTTGTCATTTCTACCAGTAGCAAGATGCCTCAAGCCAAGAACCCTTAATAAAAAACATTGCAGCATAAGAGTACCTTTGTGAATCTAATCCTGGTACAATCATTTGGAAAATGTTATTTGTTCCCACTGGTAGCAAATT
>VXBR01003881.1:233205-318445 GCA_013400215.1 Cisticola juncidis | reverse complement strand
AAAAAAAAAAAAAAAAGTGTAATAATTTTCCTATTAACTTTTTTATATCATTTATTTTCTTAGGAAACTGTTCACCAAATATTAACTGCTAGAACAATGTTTTCCAGGAATGTATTAAGTTATACATACATAGAGACACCATTGTAAATGTTTTGAAGCATGTGCTACAGCCCTTATTCTCAGGAGACTTCTAGACTTCTGGAGCAGAGTAGGGAGCTATTTTCTTATCAATTATGACAGAAACTACAGAAAAGAGTAAACAACAACACCTCTACTCTTTACCATTATTTAGATGGCTAATTAAATAACACGTTCAGTACATAATTATGTTTTAAGAATAAAATCATTACACAATAATTAAACAGTAATCAAACAAATATATTATTCTGACTTTCTGACTAATGAAGACTTTATTGAAAGATATGGTTGATAAGGGGTTTATAATCTAATGAGAGATGTAAATTTCAATATAGGATTGAAATAAAACTTTGCTTTTAACTATCCATTTGTGTGAACATACTGGACACAGTATAGGTTTCAGTTCCTGGCTTCCATACAGCCTTTTTCCTTTTCCTTAATACAATCATTAGATCTAGTTCTAGCTTTTCATCAATGATTAAGCTTCTGAAATCAATGCACAGAATTTGGCACATTGCATCTCTTACTCCTGGGTCCAATCCCAATGTTTCTCTCAGATTGCTTCTGAAACAGAAAAATATGTGGAAAGATTTGAAATTCCATGGATGGTTTAAACACTATTATAATCAGTAAGATTGAATATTCAAATTAAACATCCTTGTAGAGAACGTTTCTGGATCAAATTAATATGGTTTCTGTGGAAATCAAAAATACCAAATATCAATAAGATTCACCAATACTATCTTGAAAACTATAAAATTTTATTGCAATTATTATTATTATTATTATTATTGTTATTATCATTATTATTATTGATATTTGGATTTGTTTCTGTTCATTTATTTCCCAGTAGGTGTCTCTATACTGCAGCTTTACTGAAAAAGAAGGAAGAAGCAGGCTAATTGCATAAAAATATTGTTAAAAATTAAAGAAAAAAATAACCAAATTAAACCTTACTTTGACATCATGCAACACCAAAGGAAAAAAAAATACTGCAAAGAGAGTTTTCTTAGGAGTTTTTGGGTACAATCATACAAACACGTATGCAGGACCTAAAGAGGCTTAGTAACTACTGATTACAAGAAAAAGAAGTGTTAAAAATGGTGCACCAAAAAGGCAAAAGGTAAAACCCTGAGTTTTTGTAGGTTCTCTGAAGAACAAGGATCTCTCCAATTTTCATATATATAAACATGTAACCTAACAACTGCTGGAACTTATCTTCAGCAGCAGCTACTGTGAAATTATTGAAGTCTCACAAAGGAAGAGTTTCAGCCTTTGTTGGGTGCCTAAATGGGGAGGTTAATGAAGACCGCAGGGGTCTGGAGTAGTGGAGAGGAAAAAAAGTACAAGTACTAATACAAAATTGTGACTGGAAATAAGAATTCCAGTTTGTCTTGGCTCAGGGCAGACCAAAGTAACTTCATTTCATTTGCATCGGTTGCAAAAACATAAAAAATAATACCTTAATTGATATGCAATCTTTTTAGACAAATAGAACTTATGCTTTGATGGATCCCACTTGTATTTCTGCAGTGATCTAAGTTGAATAAAAATCCTGAGTTACCATATAAAAGAACTAGTATTCTGTTTAGCATTCAATTTTAATTGCAGATTTCACAGACCAGAACATTCTGAGATGAATAACTGATGATGCTGAACTGAAACAGCTGAAATTCCATATATGATTCACAATGTAGAACTAAACTCATGAAAAGTTGCCTTTGCAACTCTTGCTGTTCATAGAAAAAGTGTTTCAAGGTGAGTAAAAGCTGATAGTCCCCAGTTTGTCCATTAATCAATAGTTCGCTGAGTATTTGGTAAGAGCTCAATGAGCCATAAAAACGAACAACATGACAAGTTTTATTGATTGTCTCATAAAAAGGATAAAGAAGTGACAGATGACAGGCCCAGTTAGACCTTTACAGGCAAGCAGTTACAGTACTCATGCTACATTACTTACAAGAATTTCTATTTTTGGAACAGGAAGAGGTAGAAAACCACATGTCATTTGAATAAAATTTCTCTCTCTTGCACACACACATACACACACGTGCACAAAAATAAATCCAGAAGTTGACTGTAGTTTACAAAAAGAGTAATGTGGTTAAATAAGATGATATCATCCCATCTGAAACCAGACTCTGATCTTGCATTCATATTAAAGAATTTTGTTTTCTTGTACAGCATCACATACAAGGTATTTCATGGTATTTATGTTCTTTGCCCTCAGTATATTTTATTTATGGACTCTCACTGTTCTTCAACATTATTTATAAGAATTCTGTCAAATCCCAAGGTGTACTCAAATGTGAAGTTATTCCATAGTTTTTGGCCATAAATCATTGTGCTGTTATTAGGATTTTGATGCCACATTAATCCTTAAACTTTCAACTTAAGAGCAGAGAGTGGAACATGGAAAGTTAATGAGTCAGATAAGACCTTTACCTCATACTGCTGTCAAAATCCAAATGTTTAAAAGTCATGTTAGGGAAACAACATTCTGCAATAACAAATAAGCTGTTGCTGAGAAGGAGTTTAAGGGATTTTGCCAGATTTTAGATACTTCCATCTAGATTTTTTTTGCAATATTTGCTTTATGAGCTTTTATTAGGGCCTTCAAAGTCCCTACTAAATTACATTTCTCCTTGCTACTTCATTTCTGTTTTGCATTTTTACAGGATCATGTCTCACCAAGGAATACTGCCTTTTTCACTGTTGCCTGTTCAGATTTACATAACATAAGAAATGTACTTGAAAAATAGTAAACCTGTAGAGTTGTTCATTCTGCAGTAAAAACTCCTTACTTCCTTCAAACTTCCTAAAAGCAAGTGAAGCATGACTGAGCTTCAATTAGGAAAAAACTCACTGACAATTCCTGCTCTAAACACTGCTGCTTCTTTGGTGTAAGAATTAATTGATTTAAGTTACTTAATTCTTAGAGAAGGAATAAGCAAAAAACCTCTAGAAATTTCTCTGGTTCCTCCTCCATATTGCACCTCTTGGAGCACTAAACATGGGAAATGGGAACAGCGCAAACACAAGCAGTTCTTTCAGATAAAGGCCTAGAGTGAGTAAGAGTGTAGCTGGATATCTGCTTCCCATCAAGGCTGTTATACATTGAAAGGTCCTGATTTGCCATATTGCTGGTTTTTGTATTTTCATTTTTATTCTAGAACTATTGATAGGTCTATTGTAACTGAAATAAATATTTACTTGCTAGTTGCTTAGATGGACAAAAGAGGTTTAGAATCACGTATGATTAGAATTTCAGTCTTTCAGTCTTTTGCACGACTGCCTATCCTGACGATATTTCATTGCTCTAGCTCAATTTCCTTCTAAAAAATTATTTTCCAGGCTTAGGTAGAGACGATGGTTTAAATTTGAATTGCCTATTTAATTAAAGAATTGTGGAGGTTTTTTTCCCTCCAAAGACACCTGTAATAGCTAGTGTTCATTTAATAAATATAGCTTCTACTTATTGGTGCAACAGGGATATTTCAAGATACATCAAAGAGAAGCTGGGGAAAACAATGTTGTTAACTCACTTGCACAGTAGATTTTATGGTACTGAGGTTATACTTGCCAAAAGGCGACTTATTTTGTTGAGCTATCATCTGATAGGTTTACTTCTGCTGTGCACTGAATAAAAGGTGTAGGGTTTCTTTCTTCAGTTACAGCAATATCATCGCAAGCCAGAACTGAGGAGTGGGCATGCCAAGATCATGCTTGAGTTAAATATGTGCTGAAGTGCTTTTCTGAATCAGAGCCATAATTGCAGCAATTTATTTGGATCATAAAATGATTCCTTAAAGGAAAACAAATCCCAGAATGAATGGCATGTATGACGGCAATATTTCTTTCTTGTAATATTGTTCTTTATGATAGGGTTTACTTCTGCTTTTTTCTATATCCTGGCATCAGTAAGTATGTATAAGAGTATTCAACACAAATATGTTATAATTTCTATTAAAATGTCAGTGGTTTTGCTGTCATTGCAGAATATCCTTCTTTAAATGTCCCATGCCATTACTAAGTCAAGATATCATAGTATTTGGAAGTGTGACCTGGAAGTTAGCCAGTGAGCAGTTTAAATTAGCACCATTCTGAATCTCGTCAAGCTTTCAAATATATCATCTATAAGAGTACACTAAGCCAGTCAGAGATACTGAGTAACACGACTCCAGAGATGGCACAAAGAGGGGAAATAGGGCACAATGACTGACTGGCAGTACTGGCAGCCACCAGGGATCTTTCCTCTAGGATGCTTTCTCATGAATATTCGGAGAATATTCTGCACCAGTGATTCAGCTGCTGGACGTTGGCTTGCCAGAACACATCATCTTGTTGTGTCCTGCCAACAAATAAGCAGGTGGCAGGGATGACACCGTGCCAACTTTGAGTGCATGCTAAGGAGCAGGCTAGGGGCAACATGACCTACATGTTTTGCATAACACCAATTTATTAACAAAGCTAACACATTTAACCAGGCACTATCAGAATAGCTTATCAGTCTCAATGATCTGTCCTGGCTGACACAAATCCTGCATCAAGTATCATCTAAGTGGCAATGCATTTGAACTGGTTTGAAATCCAAGAGGAAATGAAGAGGAGCAAGGGTGAAGAACAAATTCTTGTTATTGCATTATTTGCTAGCCAGAATGTTTAGTAAATGTGTTTTTGAGGAAGGTTGTCTCTTTTATTGGAGAGGGTGGGTTTTTTTAAATAAAAAAAAAAAACATGAACTATGAATACAGGGTTAGATGGAGAACTGAAAGGCACATGACTGGAACTAACCAGGTTTGCAATGGACCACCTCATATATTTATAATTTAAAAAAAAAAAAAATTACCTAGGGAAAGGGCAAGACAATCTGTGTTGCACATACATGGAACAGAAAATTACAAATCGAGATAGATGATGATAAGGGATAGCTATAGTTATATGTGAAATTTCCTTTAACCAGAAAATTTATTGACATTTATCTTCCTTTAGCTACTTTTGAAATTCAGTTAGAACTGAACATTTTTCTATTTTAAGGTTATTTTGAAAAAATTATGATGTATTTTATGTATTAATACATTAACTGTCCATCTTTACTGTTGAATTCTCTTGCTCAGTCTGCTCACTCATAGATAAACTGGTAATACTGAACTACTGAAAAAAATTTTAAAGGAGTCTAAAAAATTAAATACTATTGCACTCTTTTTCCTTTTCCTTTCTTTTTATTTTTTCCTAATATATTTTGAACATGAAATGAGCACAACACTTGGCCACTGTATGTAACAGCAGCAAACTGAAGAAAAGAAAGCTGAATGTGAATGTTTGTAAGGTGGAAATGCGAGGAGAGGGTCAGTCTGGAGAGGAGTTTATCTTGAGTAGCTCATCTTTGAAAACAGCACTTTGAAGTATTTCCTCTAAACCTTTCAAAGGGATAGAGACTGAAAAAAGAGCAAGAGCTAACTAGAGGCTAAGTACTGGGAGGATAAGCTAGCTGGAAGATAAAATTCTTTCTTTGTATCAACTGTGTGTGAGCCCTTTAAAATCTGTCTGATTAGATAGGAGGCACAAGAGTTGAAGTGTTAAACATACAGCATATCCCACTGCCTGAGCTCCATTCCTGTGTGCTCATAATGTGAAATGACAGCTTCTCTATACAAGTGGAACTATTTAAAAAAATGACAATAGCTGTTAATAAAGCCCCATCTGAGTGCTTTTTAAAATTGTAACAACAAGGATCAGTTTTTTAAACTACTGAAATGCAGTCTTTGTTATAGTGAAACTCTTCTGTAGCCCACAGCCAAATGGAACTGCAGGGAACTTCAGTCACAGAGAAGGCAGTTCCTTATGGGGCTGGGACAGCCATGAAAATCTAAGGGCCTTCTAAGAAATAACTGTACTCAAAAGCCATCATCAGTATTCTTTATATTTCAAATTTTTAGAACTAGAAATGAAGTGTAAAGCAAGAAACAACTAGAAAGTTTCCAAGTCTAAAGTTTAAGCTTACATTAAGAGTTAAAGTAAGATAACTGATTTCCCAGGCATAATTTATTTATTTATCTTCCAAACTACTTATTTGTATTTTACGTACTGAAAAGTCAAATAAAAAGTACAGCTGAAATATAATTTCAACCACTTCTAAGAAGCAATCGATACAGACTTAAAGGACAAAATGTAGTTTTTCTGTCTATGCTTTAATGCACATAGATTTATTTAGCTGCTGTCTGTGTTTCAAACATCTGCCAGGTTTAAAGCAGCACTTGGATGACACTCCCAAGCACAAGGTGTGAACCTTGGGGTGGGCCTGTGCAAGCTCAGGGGTTGGACTGAATGATCCTTGTGGTCCCATACAACTCCCATACAACTCCTATGATTTCATGATTTATTTATGTGTTTAATAATAGTGAGAAAATGTCTCAGAGATGTTTCAAATCATTGGTTTCAGGATGAGGAATATTGGCTAAATATGTGAATAATGCAAAAAGACAGGTAAGGTATATCTCAACTATTGTTTCAAAGGGATGTTTTTTTCTACAGAACACTTTTCAAGTCTCATTCTTCCATAACATATTAGAGTTGAAATACCTCAGTGTTGCCAAGAATTTTTACTCTGAACTTTTGAGTCCATACATATTTTTTCTCATCCTGCTATTACAGAACTTAAGAGTTTTCTATGCATCATTAAAATTCTGTTGAGATAGGTGAGCTGTTCTACCATATTAAACATTTTTTTCTATTTTAGTATTTCCAGGCATTGTCCTAATGCTGAGCCCTCAATTTTGAAAATTATTTTTCCCAGTTATCTGTTCATAATATCAACAATATTTTTTAATCTATTTCTTTACGCTTTAGATGGCAGAAGTGATGACAGAAAGAGAGAACGGATACATTTGGTGCTAGTCTTCATGTTCAGCTATGTTCTTTCCCCAAGAACACTAACTCTCAAGATTTCATATGACAGAAAGGTATTCCAAAATATGAGTCTACTCCACCAGACAGATTGGCCTATAAAGTCAAAGATCTAACAAATACCTGTTGCTTATTGATTGCCTTTAAAATTTACCCCTACTAATTCTTGAGAAATAATTTAGAGTAGTTTTGTAACTGGAATTTCAAAATAATTGTCCTATGTAGAATTTAATGGTCCTAAAGTCAGTTTTGTTCTTCTTCAAGTTCTATATACTTTGTGAATTATGATTTCTTTTGAGCTTTTGAAATAATGAAAAATTTCAGGATTTTTCTGCATTTCCAACTATTGCCATATATCTCTTTTCATATGGTGCCTTCACACTACAAGGCACATTTGCTTTGCAGTGTTTTATCTGCTTTATTATTCTTTGCTTTTTGCTTTTTAAATTTTTCTTTGTATTTTATTCTAGTGCTCTTCTTTGCTAGCTTCCTGGTCTTTGGCTTGAAGCGCTGAAGCTTGAATTCCATTGTGCATCTCATTTTTCTTCCTTTATAGTCTTTGCCTCTGTCTCTCATAGATACTCAGTTCATCTTGAGCTTTCCTTCTTGGATTTATTTTCATTTTGGCAAAGTTAGGATTGTGGCTGTTCTTGATATGACTGTTCAATGTGTTTTTACATTTGTTTGAATATAATCTATTTGATTTTCTTATTCACCATCTGGTGAGTTTGTGTTTGTTAGGTAACATGAGTTGGAAAGAACTAGGCTGCTCACTAAATACAAATCAATGAGTTTCTCATTGTTTTGATGATGATTTTCTTCCATTGCTTTCCCAATGTTCTCCTCATTTCTTCATTTTAACATCCCAAAGAGACATTTACAGAAGGCTAATCAGATTATGGTTTCTTTCAAACAAGTAATGGGGGAGAATGTGGATAGTTTTGTTCCTTCTGGTTATATTTCTGTGTAAGAGAACAGTATGGCTCCCTGACATCCTTCACAAACCTGTTGTTGAGTTTGCTGTGTGTATGTTGTACAGTTTAACAAAACTGATGAGTGTCTAGCAGAATGGCACCGCAAATGCAATGATCTTGAACATCTTGTAGTCACTGAAGTGTATGTACACAAAATGAAGACACTTGAAATGAATTGTGGATTCCCACATTCCTACATGTGGATTCCTGAACAATTGTTCGATGCCCTTACCTGTTGATAGCATCAATAGTCTGAGGACTTTACTCTTTTAGTTTGTTTTTTGTTTTATTTGTGGGGAGGAGGGGTAGGGGATTGGTTTGGTTTTTTTGGTTGGTTTGGTTTGTTTCCAGAGCATTAGTTTAGAGTAGGTGATGATTCAGTTCCTCTGAGTGGCCTTATTGCTAGAAAGGTAATTTCATCCCTCATGTACGACTAGCAAAATTTTTACAGGTTTAACCTTCATTCACATTTACATGCATTTGTATTTATCCAAGATTAGGAAAGCATCTATACAAAGCAATCACAACAGCAGAGCAATTGCTTTTTAATACTTATACTGTGGTAACAAAGTTACATTTTTCAAATATTTTTGAGCAAATTTCAATAACACTATTCATAAGCTTACTCAAAAGAAAATATATTTTTATTTATTACTTGTACATAACTTATTTTCAGGAGTTTGAAAGTCCACTGACACTTCTTTCATAATAAGGTAATAGTTTTCTCACAACTGCCACTGCTTTCAATTTAAGATGAATGTCAGCGAGATTTTGCAAAGAAATCTCCTGTTGAATTCTAATGAATATAGTTTGAGACTGCTATGTACTTCCCTCATGAGGGTGTGATTAATGCAGAGGCTTTGTCTTTCCTGACTCTGCCTTCCTGTGGCACAGCTTCTTCTGTTAAAGAGCAGTGCCCCCAGGAATGCCTGCAAAGCAAGTTCCACTGTTGCAAGTGTTAAAGTTTTCCAAATATCTTGAAAGCTGTTTCTGAATCTGAGCAAAAGTTGAAGTCATTGCCCATTGTGTCCATGGAGACAGAAAACCACTTCAAGCCTCTAGTTCAAATACATTAAGCATTTGGAAGAGAAGTGGATTTTTGTACCTTTTGTCACAGGATGCTCATTTTGTGCTTCTTCAGCTTTAAACTTGTTAAATTAGGGTATAAAACATTCAGCACACATTATCACACTTTTGACTGAATTCATCAAGACAAGCTGCTAACAAACAGGAGTAAATAATCAGTTAAGAGAGTGTTACAAAACAAAATAGAACACGTAAGCTGGTCAGGAATTGTAAGTGCAATACCATCAGCCACAAGAAGTCAGAACTAAGGGACGATAGGATTGCTGAACAAACATTTTTAATAAGCCTTTATTATAAATTCCATCAGTTACACATTATTAGCTCCACTATGCTGCAGAAACACAGGAGGGATAATTTGAACTGCATTATTTATAATACAACAAACCACAATACCTCCAGGGTGTATATCATCCAAACAATTTTATTTTGCCACTCATTGCTGCATTTCCTGAATGTCAGCACCTTGTTGCCTTACCAGCTGGATTGGTACAGAAGATCTTGCTATTACTATAAGTCAGTCAGCCTCAGTGTTGACTTGACTGCATGTGATCCCCAATTCAGCTAAAGAAGATCAATCCTTCACAAGCCAAATCTAATAACAAGGATAGGATACTACTTTGGAAAAAAAACTAAATACCCCTCCAAAGGTCACAGACTCTCTTACAGTGCAAAACATCACAACACTGCCTTTAAGAAACATAGTATCAATGCTGCTGCAATTAATGGTTTAATAAATGGAGTAGATGACCCAGGGCATGAGCCTTTTTTTTTTCTTTTGAAAAGTTACTTTCGTATAAATTTAGCCGTGCTAATTTTGTGTGAAAACTACTATGTTTCCTCAAAATACTGCTGAAATGAAATTCAAATTCCAAACTCTACAACAAATTCCACCTTATATTTCATGACAGCGCCAGCCATTGCAGACCTAAAGGGAAATTCATGAAATAATTATAGTCGTACTAAAGAAAGGATTATATTTCCTTCTGGGAACAATACTAGTGCCACAGTCACTAAAAAGTGAGAACATAAACACCATGTATCAAACATATTTTCAAGTTTTGTTTTTCAAAAAAACACTACTACTTAAATGAGAAACAGTACAGTATTTGAATAATAAAGCAAAATAATGATCTTAATGGGATCTGTGTTTAAATGGCTTTTTTCTGTCCTGTTACAGCTCTTGTCAGTCATTTTCTATTTTTTTAGTTTTTCCTGGATGTTGGCATGTGCTAACATGTTCCCACTATTTACAGAGAAGCACCTTTTTGTCTTCAACTTACAAAGAAATACTTCCTGAAATGTAGCATAGCCAAAATGTTAAAAAAATCAGCTAGAAAAAATTGTTTTAATGAAAATATTTCAGCTAGCTGAATAAAGAAAAAAAGTGAGGAAAAAAAGTCAAATGTTTTGTGAAACTGAACAAATCAGCATACTTATTTTAAAGCATCCTATTTGATCAGTTTTGTGGGATGGATATGAATGAATACTAAATTTTAAATATAAAGCTGATAAAAGAAATTTCTGGAATGTTCTTAAATCACTTAATTCTAAAATCCCGTCTGTGGATGCAAATAGGTGTCTGTTTCTCGTATAACTCATATAACTTCAACACCTTAATCCTTTTCCTTTTATTTATTCACAAATGGTTGTATACTCATACAGTCAATATATCAAATTAGGAATTATGTTTAGGATTTGTTTATAACATTTCTGCTTGTTATTATTTCTATTAATCATATGGCTCTTTTCTAGGACAGCTTGACAAAGGTAACTGCTACGGTGAGATGGAACTGGTGATCCTACTGAGATCTAAACTTCTCAGGAAGAAAAAATTACTCACAACAAAACATGCAATCAGAATTTTAGAAATATTTGAATCTTTCAGACTACAGTCTTTGTACAGCAGACTGATGAAAAAAATAAAAAAGACTATAAACATAGTGAAAATTTTTAAGTTTTCCTTCAGTCATAGATAAGAAGCATGTATGCAGGACTGTGCCAAGCTGTAAAGAGCACAGGCAGAGCCCTCTCTGAGTCATTTAATTGCCTCTGTGCCAAAATTCCAAGGAAGAACTCAAGGAATACTGTCTCTCTCCTTTTTACTAATTAAATTTCTATGCCACAGATAGTATAAAGGACTTCCCATGTGTGTATAAAATTTACCATCTAGATTGTGCAATTCTACAGAATTTTTCTATTGCCATAAGTGTAGGTAAGCCTTGAGTCCTTTAATGATTGAGGATCGTTGACACGATCCCAAGAAAATGGGAATAAAGATACTGAAGAGCCCAAAGCTGTATATTATCATTATTTACATAACTAGCAGTAAAACTGTCCTGGTTTAATCTAGGGTAGAGTTGGTTTCTTCTCAGTACCTGTTACAGTGCTGTGTCTTGGATTCAGAATGAGAATGGTGCTGATAACACACAGAGGTTGAGGTTTTGTGCTAAAATGTGTTTATCCTGAGTCAAGGAATTTTTCTCCTTGTCTTGTGCTGTGCCAGAGAAGAGGTTTCCAAAATAAACCAGGAGGGAGCATAGCTAGGACAGGTAACCTGAACTGACCAAAGGATATTCCACATCATAGAACATCAAACTAGGGGGAGTTACCTGGGAGCGAGGCTGGGTTCGGGAAGGGTGGGTAAAGCATTGATCAGTATATGGTGAGCAATTGTTTTGTGCAACACTTGGGTTTTACCTTTACTATAGTTATTATCATCCATTATTATTTACCATAATTATTGTGTTTTACTTTACTTTCAATTTTTAAACTGTTCTTATTTCAACATACAAGTTTTACTTCAATTCTCCTCCTTATTCCACAGGGAAGAGAAGGAAGGAAGGACAGAAGGAAGGAAGGAAGTAAGGTTGAGCAAGTGGTTTTCTGGTGGTTCATCTCCAGCTGGGCTTAAAACCACAACAAAAATAAAGATAATAAATTGTACAAATGAGACAAATAATTATTTGTACTTCAGAGCTGAATGAGTGTAGTAAAACTGCAGAAAGCAAGACACCATTAAAGAATACAAGAGGCCTTGGAGAATACAAATAAAAGATAACACCTGTACATAAAGGGTCTGATACAATCAGTTAAAGTCAGGAGATTTCAGACTTTATTCAAAGAATAAAAAAGAGAATCTTATAAAAACCCTTCTTTTCTATTCTACAATGTATTTTCTCATCATATATTTTTTATTTTAGTCATAAGACTTTAATCTTGAGATACTCTATTACTAATTGATACATTCAATAATCTAAAACAGTGTCACTAAGATTCCTTTACTAAGGAACTACTAAGGAACTGAGGAAAAGAATGCAGTACTCTGCATTGAATCAAACTGCACCTGAAATTCAGATCTCTGTACTTATTCCATTGGGAGATTATTGCCCTTCTCACTGATTTACTAGTTGTGTAGTTTGGACAACACTAAGCAGACAATACTCACAGTTATAGGTGATATTATTTAGAAATGAAATTTATCTGTGAAAAAAAAGAGATTGTTAAAAAGACCTATTTTTCAAAACATTTACAAATTTTGACACCTAAGAAAAGAGGAATAGTTGGAAGACAAACTGCATCTTTTGCTTCCTAAGATTTTCAAAGGAATTGCTCTAATGCTATGGTTTTGAGATAGAAAGCACACATTTCACCAAAAAAATTTGTTTACTATGTAAAATAAAGATGTAGGGTTTTTTTTTTTTATTGCAGTGGAGTCCTTAAATATTAGGGGGAAAAATCAAAGAACATTGCCTGAAAAAAGGTATGAAGTCATCCTAACAGATGTCTACATGGATTCTTTCCCATTTATCAATAAGGACTGAAAGAGCCATTACCTAATTAGTATATTAAAGGTATATATATACACTTTCATTATGGAAAGTTACTATTTCTTTTATTTTCAAATTGAAACTACACATTTTAAGAACCAATTCCTGAAGGGCATTGGAACAGTGTATTCACTACACTATCTATTACTATGTAACGCTAGAAAAACTATAGAGAACATCGAAATAAGGAAAGACTTTTTTATTAATGACCTTGTGTCTATCTATCCCCAAATACTCTTCAGACAAAAGCTACTTTCTCCCCAGCAAGCCAAGGTGCTATGTTCCTTCTACTCGAGGACTGAACGTGGCTCTAAATGGACAGTATTTAAAAAAAACATTTTATGGACTTAACTTTGACTTTTCATGAATCTCTTAAACAATTTGTCAAAGTCAGGACACAGACTAAATGCACTGAATAAGCTGTTTAATCTTATTACAGTACTTATTTAAGCTGGTTAAAAATGAAGTGCCTGTTCAGACATCCTTTTAGTATCTTTACTTGTCCTCTGCTTTCCAACTACAGCACATTGTATTAACTTCTTTATAGATTTATCTGGTCATACATTTATGAAGAATTTTATGATTCAGGATCTACAAGATGGAATTTCCATAAGGAATGTAAAGTTTTGTCTTTTTTGGTGAACAATGTAAGGAGTGTCAACTTTTAGCAAAATATCACAGTCTAATTGCTAAAAATACTCATCACTAAAATACAGCACTTAATTTCATGCTCATCCCAGTCTTTTTATATAAGGGTCTCTTTAGCTTAGAAATTTCTTTATCATTATGTTTTCTATTGTGAAAATATTCTCTTTGATCTTAAAAAAAAGCTCACAGAAACTTTAAAGCATATGACAAGTAATAATTATGACAAATTCTCATAAATTCCAAGACTGTACTATTTTTTGCTAAAAGTTTTGGCCTGCTGTGCTGCATGCCAGGCTGCTGAAGAAGCTATGGATCAAACAAAACTGATACTGAGCTAAAGATTACAAAGAAAACAGTCTGAACACCAACACAGAAAAAGCTGCACATTTCTGACAGGTGTCTGCTGTTCATGCCCTCTGTAGTGATTCATAGAGATCCAATATAACAACCCCCAAACTACTGCTTACCTAGAAATAGCTGTATCTTCCAAAAATATAACAAGCTGGTATTCAGAACAACTAATATTTCATGCGGCACTAAATATACATGGTTTTAGACTCAGATGTATCTAACATCCCCTGGGGACAATAGGTTAAATATTAATTTACTTGAACTAAATGTAATCTGTATATAGTCTGCCTGCTGCTTATATCCATTCAACAGGCAAGCCATCAGGTACTACTGAATAGTGACAATGTGATTAGCATCAAGGTCAAATTTTCTTACAGGGCAAAATTAAACAGGAGCTGAAATATCATTCTGCAGTCAGCGTAGCTGAAAACCTTAAGTCCCTTTAAAAATTGTCATTTCAAACCATGTGAGAATTTTATTTTTAGTCAGACTAAGGCAGAATTATGATACAAAAATGACTTTAGGACATCATTCATCTCATTCTCCTGCCTAAAAGTCAACTGCGCTTATGACATTTCTATTGTCTTTGACTTAATATTGAGCATTCAGTGACAGAAGTTCCATGGTTACAATGTGTGATTTTTAGTATGTTACAATAATTTATGGTAATTTTCTTGTAATGTTTCTCTCTTCTACATAACATATCCGTGTCTATCATCCCAATTTTATTGCACTTGCCAACTGTCCCCAGGCATTTCATGATTGCTACACTTTTCACAATCTCTAAACCCTCTGCAAAAGCAGTGTTTATGAAACTACGCATTTAAATTCATATTTAAATCAAAGAATATTTAACTGGCCTGCGAGCTTTTATTAGAAACTTTTTTGTTTCTTTTTGCTTCCTCAAACACTCTTAATAAGTAATAGCCTTACTTGGCTTACTTACTAGAGCAGAAGTCTTGAAAATGCAGTTTCAGTATATGCCAGTGGAATACATTAGACTGTTCTTGTCTTCTGCAAAAGAAATGGATCTGAAAACTTTGAAGTCCAAATAAAGATTCCTTAGAAATATATTTTCTAAATTATATAAGTTTGAGTTTTACTTGAATTTAGACAGTCAGAGGTATTGTTACCTATAGAGCAGATTTTCCAACTGCAAAAGCATTGAAACATTCGTTTGAAAAGGAAAGGGTTATCTGTCTAATCTGTTTAAAAATCCCAAGAAGGAACTATTTCAACTTTTGCTAATGTACTCCATGTTATATACATTCTTCATAGTGATATTACTTTTGAAGACAGTTGCTTCACCTGAAACCAGTCACCTGTGACTGAAAACACAAACCATAGCTCAAAGTTTTGAGACCTTTCAAGGATCAGTGTTGGTAGTTCAATGATTTTTGTCTAAAGAATTTTGATATAATGTGTAGTGAATTGAGGAATTGGATACTGCTGATTTGTTGACATGAATGTTGAAAACTAATTCTTAGAGAGGAAATAAAGGAAAAAAACCCAAGAAAATCAAACTTTTGGATCCCATGTGAGGAAATTATAATTTAATTTAAACTTTCCAACAGAATCCACATTGATATACAGAAGAAGAGGAATGGTCCCAGTATCAGCCTGCCAAAGGTCAAGAAGCATTTGGACAATGCTGTCAGCCACGTTGTGTGAGTCTTGGGGTGACCTGTGCAGCACCAGGATCTGGACTTTGACAAATCCTTGTGGTTCCCTTCCAACTCTGGATATTCTATGATTTTATGATACAAATTAATATTCAAATAGTGTGAGTGGTGATGTTTTTTACATATTGTACATACATAATATACATATAACATTTCAGCTACTGGCAGTGAGTACAAATTAATCAGACTGAGAAATATTTTTTTAAATTCTCGAATAATGTGTTAATTTACTGGATCAAATAGTTGTCACATACTCTTGCTGCTAACATAGCTTTTTATTCCCTTGTAAGGGGATTTTCTTTCCTTTTGAAATAATTTTCATCAGA
The DNA here is from genome assembly GCA_013400215.1 of Cisticola juncidis. Taxonomy (NCBI): domain Eukaryota; kingdom Metazoa; phylum Chordata; class Aves; order Passeriformes; family Cisticolidae; genus Cisticola; species Cisticola juncidis. The sequence goes on along the minus strand of VXBR01003881.1, from coordinate 302,507 downwards.
AATAAATATCCCTATGTGAAAAAGAGACAGAACTTGTTTTAATCATTCACACATTCAAAAAACTTTTGATATAATAGTAAAAATAATGTTCTGCTTGCTTTAAATTTGGAAAAAGACTAGATTCAGGATAAAATTATTTTGAATTTTTACTTGTATATACAGTTGGGCTTTCTTTGATATACTAAATAAGGTGAGTTGTGCGTGATCAGATTTCAACAGTCCCAGTATTAAATATGAAGTTTGACCATTGTTTGGAATAGAAGTGTAAATCAGTTAATATATGATAAGGAGGCAAAACACATGAAATCCTCATTCTTACAAAAGTGGAAAAAATTTCAATTTCATAATGAAGCACTTTTACAGTCAGTACATTTTTCTTTGCAGTTGTCAAGTGAGATGGACATTCAGTGTTTTAGGAGCATACTTAGCTCCTTTCTCTTCCAAAAATTCCAAAACAAATTCCAATGGTTCACCTTGGTAGCCACATGACAGCTATCAAAATTGTCAATATTGTAAGTAAACACAGAATTTCTGAATCACGTACTGTGATGTTAGCATTTCTTTTGAAAATTTCTTTTGATTGCCCTTTTGAACTTTAACATGAATATTTTTAAGAATTATGAACATTAAAGTAACAGATAAACAAACAAAGCATCTTGTATACTGAAGATAATAAGCTAAAGAAAAAATCAGAAAGTAGAGATAAAAAATCCAATGGTTTCTCTATTCTTTCATTGCTTCATTGATTACTGAATGAGGAAATTAAAGAATTTTAGTGTTCTATTTATGTTCTATTTAGTGTATTCAATCCAGAGAGATGACAGCTAGGAAAAGGAGAAAAAATAAATTTGTTTTATCGACTTGTTGTGTAGGCAACCATCTCATCCTGAGAAACACAGACTGCATATTGCTACACATATACAGTGTATATGTGTATATGTATATGGAGATCCTGCACTTCAGCATTGGCATACAGCTCACACAGTCCTGGAGCTGCAGTTTGTGTGCTATAGACCAGTGATCCTGCATCTGGAACTGAATTCTGAATGCCATTTATTTGTGTGCTCTCAACAAAACTAGGTACAATACAAGTTCCACAGCACTTTGAAAATAAGCATATTAACCTCAGTTTAGACAAAGGTTATCTAAGATTATGCTTTTTAGTATTTCTTTGTATATATTTGAGATGGAGTGACAGAACTTTGTATGAATGAGGACATCATTGTACAATATATGCAGTTCTGATAATATAACCACAACACTAGTGTGTGTAAATTTAGTATATAAGCCATAGTGAGTCATCTCCTCATAGAATTAATTTTAAAACAGTATTTTTGAGTGCTTTCTATATACAATCATGTCCACGGAGGAAATAGATTGCATCTGAAAATAAAAAGATGGTATAAATCCTAATGCACTTCATATGAAGTAGTAAAAATTCAAAATATAGCACTATACTTTTTGACTATCCTTAAAAGGTTTACTGTTAAGAGTTTAATGCAAGTGACTTCAGAGCAGAGTGAGCCAATTGTTTCATCTTATCTCACATAAAATGTAGGTCATGGAACATCACCCAGTAAAACTTACATCAGCCTCACACTTTCTGTTTGAGCAACATCATATGCATAGAAAAAAAATGATTCTCATTTCAGGTTTTGAGTGTTATGTCCTAGTATATCTTTTTCTCTAGTACATCACACTAATTAAAATCAGAAATTTATTTCTAGGATGGATTTGTGACACTAACTTAAAATCACGTTTCTATGAAAAAAGGACATAAAAACATTTGAAGGCAAATCTCTTCCACTAAGAGACTTCTTGTATATCCTGACAATAACATTTATGCTTCAGTCTGATTTGTTAAAAGATTAACAATGAAAATTTAGGAACAGGTACAGATGCTGGTTGACAGCACACTTTCTACGACAGGTGGGGTTATTCAAACAGGATATCATTATTTCATTAAGTTTGATTTCTTGGCTTCCTGAAACACCTGTGGAGCAATGGATTACTGGGGATTTGATGATTTTGGAGTATCCACAGAGCCAATATAAGAACAAAATAATTATCTGCATCTCCTCATTGGCCAACATGTAAAGTGTGATTATCTTTGTACTGCTGAAATATTAACCCCAGTTATGACATTTCTTACTCTGGATACTAACCCTGTCTCAGTCTCACTGAGGTCCTGTGGATACTCAGTATCTGGATACTCTTCATATTCACACGATTTTTCTACTCACATATATATATGAGGAAATCAAAGAATTATGGAATGGTTTAGATCAAAGGGACCGTAAAGATTTCACTATGGAGAAATTAATTTTTGGCTAAAAACTCTACTTTTTATAGACACAAAGAATCATTCAGTTTTTGAGGCACAGAGTGCACCTTCTAGATGCTAAATTGTTAAACACACAGGCTTTAATAATTCTATTTTCCATGTTTATAATGGAACTTGATGGGAGGTCTGGAATTAATTTTAGCTAACTTTAGATTTCTATTAGTCTTCTGCATGCAAATTAGTCTATAAAGTTCCAATTTATAGTCAACAGAGAAAGATAAATACCTTTGGAAGCAATTTAATTGCATACCTTAGGGCAGGATGAATTACATTCCATAAATTCATATTCCTCTTCACATATTTTAAAGGAAATATACTCTCTGATTTTAAATTCTACCCTAGGTCTTTTTAAGTTCATACCTAGGTGCTGTCTTAAGGTATTACTCTTGTAATAAGAAAATCATACATTTTTTTCTATCTGCAGTCCTCATCATCATACTTTCTGACATGCTGACAATATCAGTGTGCTTTATTTTCTTTAATTTCTTGAGGAATGGTGGGACTGTAACACGGATATACAGATAAGAAGATATGCACCATAAATAACTTGCTAAATCATGAAGAGTCTGTACAAGGACAATATTTATTGAGGGCAATGTTTTGAAGGTCAATCAATGTCTTTACTCTTACAAGTGAAGCTACAGCTCTACAAACTATTACACAATAGACTTTTATTGTAACTTTAGAGTTATAGAAACAACTACAAAGATTTTTTTGACCCTTGACAGAGTTTTTGTAACTTACATATGCATACTTCATTGAACAGATAAGATATTATTAGCATCTTAACACCTCTTCAAGGCAGGAAGCTTATTTACACTCAATAATACTTACCTTTTAGCATATTACTACTTGAAACACACAGTCTCAACAGTCTGCTGCAACAGTAAGAAAGGAAATATTAGCAGAAAGAAAATATGTGAAAAAGCCACACTCTTATTTAAAAATTCTATTCAAGAAAATAATTCAATATGAACTCCAACAATTTTTATTTCAAACATTTTTAAAGTAAGCTAACATTACAGAAACATTCCCAGAAGATCTGTCTATTAGGATCTTGCCACAGAACTTGGCATATTTTCATACTGGGCCAGCTGAAAATGTTTTACTTTCATCTGTACCATTTTATTCCTACTTTTCAAGCTTTCTATAGGAGATAAGGATGCCAAGTTAACATTATAGTTATGGTTTATTAATGAGGTTTAACATACTGCAAATTCAGGGAGGGAAGGAATTACTGAATGGAAAAGATTGAAATGAAGCAGCTGCATGTTAAAAATACCTTCTTTTTAATATTTAATATTTTATTATTGTGACCATATGTCTATGGTAAGGTCATATGGAGTTCAGTCTTGTAAAGCTACATTACTATTTTAAACTACTCAATAATAATTGGCTTTTGGAAAAGCAAATGGATACTTTGATCTTGAGCTAGTTTAAACCAACTATTTAAAAGTAGGGTTAATTGGAACCATGATGTAAATATCAACATAGCTCTAAATAAAAAAAAATACAGTATGGAGGTTTTGAGTACTACGTTTGATAGGCTTTGAGCTGATTTCCATTTAAGATTAGTTATAGAGTTAGTCCCCCAAAACATAATTTTGTATTAATCCTGTTATTACATTTGGTCCATAAAATAATAAGCAGGTTGAACTAAACATAAGGATGTTGCTGTTACTATTTTCTGAAGAAATATTAATTTGATTTTCATAAAAGAGAATACATGAACTGAACGTCACAAAGAGTCACCCAATATATTTGTGCCAGGCATCTAAGATAAAATTATGGCAATCATTAATCTAACAGCTGAGTTTCTATCTGGGCATAAAGAGGAGATACAAAACTTACAAAAACATGGAAAACACCTGTTCTTCCTATCCAGAGTAATGAAACTACAGACAGCAACCTGATTCTTGTCTTGAAGGTTAGCAATATACAAAATATTATATATATTTCTAATACACAAGATCCCACGGTGTAGATTGGTAGAAAATGATATGAGTTTGGTGTACTGTTTCCCAAAAATATCTTTGAACAGCAAGCTGAATAAATATGTAAATCTAATAAAAAGGCAAAAAATTGGTTTACTGAGAGAGAATTTCAATGTATCTCTGTGCAGGCAATCAGGCCACAGCTGTAGAATCTGAAGCAATCCTGAAAGTGAATGTTCTTTTAAAGTAGGCTGGACTGAATCACTCAGAAACATACCAGGTGCCAGACACTAGAGCACTTGCCATATTTACCAAGGCACCAGAAATGGAGGGCACTGAGTCCCAAGCAGCTTTTTGAGGAGGAATCATATTTGGAATGAAAGACTATGAAACTGAGATGAAGCAGATTTGCATTAATTTGAGAAAACTGATGCAAAATATGAAGCAAGACCATATATTAGAAAAAAAAAAAAAACAGTTAAAAGCACCTCCTCTAACTCAGGAACCCACTCACTATTTTAAAAACAATTAAACAATCTTTGTTTATGTACCAAATCTATATCAGCATAGCAACACCTCTTCAATTATTCTTTCCCATCATGTTTATGATGTATGTAATGTGCTTACATTAGGATAGAATACCAAGAATCACAGAATTTTAAAATTGCTTGGTTTGGAGGGGACCACTACATTCCACCCTCTAGATCAATTTGCTCAGGATTCCAGCCAACTTGACCTTAAACACTTCCAGGGATGGGGTATATCACTTCTCTGGATAACCTCTTCCATTGCCTCACCATTCTCATAGCAAAGAGAGCCTACATCTCTCCTTTTATAGTTTAAAACCACTACCCCTTGACCTCTATCCAGCTGTGTTAACATCTCTCTATCTCTTTTCTATAAGCCACTTTTAGGTACCAGAAGGCTACTATAAGGTCTCCCCAGAGCCTTTTCATCTCCAGAATGAACTATAACTCCCTAAGTCTTAATATATCTGTGTGGAAGTCACCAAAATATGAGAAACTCATGCATATAATTGGTTCCCATAATGCAACTCATTCTGTTTGGAAGAATACTGTAGATTTTCAAAGTGCTATATAATTTGTATTTCTATTTCATCATAGGATTCTACCTTGAGAAATCGGCAGCCTGTTTTCCATCAAGCTCTTAATTTAAAAAATGGACATGAATGTCTAAATTTATTCCTGCTTGATTGCTCAGTTTATAACTGTGGTGATAGGCGTCCTAAGGTTACAGCTACCTCTGGTGATGTAGATGTAAATGCCTCAGCTGTCAAGCCCTCATGGTCTCAATAATTCTTGACAGAAGAAGCATACTCTAAAGGTATTCCTGTATGCTTTACATTCTGCTTTATTAGCATAGGCACAATGACTAGAACAAGTTTTTTTTTCTTTTCATAGCTTAGATCTGTTCTTTACAATAACTCAAGACCCCCCACTTGGCAAGATGGCTTCATCTACTTGATAAACTTTCTGTTATGGTAGGGCATCTTGTGATGAACTAGTGAGACTTCATGGAGAGGTGGCCTTGGTTCCAGTTCCTATGTCTTTCTGCTCCTTTGTGAAGGCTATTTAGAACAGGATCAATTTATCAGAATCACATATCTATAGTTTCAGGTTCTTGATAATTCCAAAGATTAAAGGAAACCTCCAAGCTTTCTTTGAAATTACTTGTCTTTTTGTTAAGCAAGACCTGCCACTTCAGTTATTTTGCTGGTCCATATTTTACTATAATCCTTCATTGCAACATCTAAAAATTCGATGTCTTAGAAATTGTGGCTGCAGAAATTATTCAGTAACATCACCATGTTGAGCTAGTGTGTTTACAATTCAAAAGTAGGCTGCTTTTGTAGTTCTCATGCCAAGAGTGTGAAAGACAACATCCATGCCTCCCCTTTAAGGAGGTAAACCTGCCTGTCATTAACTATTCTGGACTTGAATATATTTTTTTGTACTAGTGATTAAACCTCCTTACAGATGAGGACTTGTAATTTTTTAAAAAAGTACTAAAATGCCAAGTACTGTATTGGAATCATGTTAGATATTGCAGGCAATCAAAAGTAGGGTTTTTTTTTTAATAGCTATGATCTACATATCACCTTACAATCTTTATTTGGGTAGGTTGTATAACATACAGTATTTTTTTGCAACTATCAGTTTAAGTGTGAACACTAAAGTACTACATGAAGGAGGACAGAAGTTAACTTCAAGGCTGTGCAAATTTACTATACATAAATTTTGTTAGAAAAAATTGCTTCATTACCACTCTACTGTATTCCTAATTTAAGTGTATAAAATTAGGGGTTTTAAATGTTGAATCTCTGCTATTCATTAAAAACAACATGCTCATTTATAAGTGATGTCCTAATATATACATATTTGACTTCAGTAATTACAGATTCACTTATCCATCTGTGTGGAACATATTTGGTAGGTATCACTGTCAGAATCTATAAAAACATCACCAGTTTGTGGTGACAACAAATGGCACAGAAACTGACCAAAAAAGTTTGCATATTTGGAAATACTTTCTCCCTGCTAATAACTAGATCCAGAAGTTGACGTCTAGTTGCTAGTTGAGATACAGCAATAATACTGTTTTATTCACTATTATTTCTAGGACTAGTAATATGTATAACTTATAATTTGCTCCAGTGTGATACTGACAAACAAAACAAAAAAAAAAAAAAAAATGGAAGGACATGGGTAAGGATTATGTCCCATGAAACTCAGGGAAAAATACAGGATGTGACTGACCACAGCAGTATCTAAGCTGGGTTTATCTCACTGCAGAGGAGACCAGAATGTGGCCAAATTTTAAAAAGCTATCAGCAGTTGAGTAGAGCGATGTAAATGTTTTTCCCTGTATCCATTCATTGAATTACTACCCTGAGGAAGTCAGACCGACCAGCATGAGGGGAGTAACTGTTTCAAGCACAAATTCTAAAACATTCCAATCAGAAAATCATATAAACTTAGAAATTACTGTTGCTTCTATATTCTTAAACACTGCCAAGTCCCTCTTTGCATTTCTAGTCTAAGCAAAACAACTTAGTTTGGGAATTCAATAAAGTTGTGAGTACCTTCTGGACCCATTGGGAGCCAGACCTGTTATTTCCTGCAACAAGATTTTTAATGCTGCCTACACTGCTGTCCAATTTAAGAAAGCAACAGATGTTCTCAAAATGACCTAATAAGAAATATGTCTTCCTGGGTTTCTAGGATGGCAGCCTCCTGTCCACACCTCTCCATTCCACCAGCCAGGGTTCTGAAGGACTGGGACACAGCCTTGTCTGGATCTCAGCCTGGGCCAACTGCCATGGTAACTCTTTGTCCATTTATTGTACTCTTTCACATTCAGGACCATCAAAACTAGGATAGGATGGGATGGGTCCTATTCACCTGTGCTAACTCTTTTCCAGAAGGAACATGGATGGAAGAATACAGATATCTTGTTTCTACCTGAAATGAATGATCAAATGACCATACTCAATAGGTGATATTTACTTTTGTTTTTTGGGTTGATTTTTTTTTTTTTTTCTCATCATTAACCTTATCTGAGCTACCTTTCACTGCTCTAACTCCTCTGCTCAAATGCTACTTGCTTTTTTACATTGGTTAGTTCTTCCTGCCTGAACTTGTTGTACCACAGGTAGTGAATGCAAAACATCTGCAAGGGCATAGTGCTAAGTCTTGTATTGTTGGTTCTGCACTTTAAACTTCTCTTCAGATTTCAAATACTCAAATTCCTTACGATGAGCTGTAAATTTCCCCCCAATTTCTTTCTTGACTGTCTTTAACTGACTATTCTGATTATTTGTAACTTTGCACAAAGCTGTACTTCAGCTGCCTTAAGCATCTTCTCTAGATTTAGAGCTATCCTGGGGGAATAGAAGCAATTTTCCTGCTTTTTATTCAGAAAGGCTTACAGCTTCCTTGGCAGATGAGCTGTTCCCCAGAACTATCTTAAACAAGAGAAAATTACACTCTCTCTCTCTATTATCCTCATCATCCTAATAAAAACACATTCCTTAAATTTTAATTTTCCTGCTTCTACTTGTGGCCAGATATTTAAGCTTATATTTTAAATCCAAGCCAACAAACTACATTTGCTAAAAAAAAAATAGACTTTTTTTTCCATTTTAGCTAATATGGTATAATTGGAATTTTGATATCTCAGTCATCCTCCTCTTTAAAATGCTGAAGTTTAGGTAAACCCACAGGAAAAAAACTCATTTTTAAGAAAGTTAAACTGCAGAGTACAAGTAACAAGCATTAGCTGTATTGCATTACATGCAAATTCTATGCTTCTAAGTAGTTTTCTAATATAGTAGAAGCAATAACTGTAAAAATTGTTTGTTCCTGCAAAGTAACTTTCTAAGTGTTTATTGCCATAAGTTGCAGTTACTGGCAGCAAGACAGCTAACTAGAGTCCTGAGGATAGGCTGAGTTTGAGTTTTACTACCCTAAAGATTGATACTTACTGTCAATCTAGCATGAGATAAAGCTAAAGATATGTGTTTAAGTTTTAAGGAAAGATTTTACCCAGGGAATCAATATACAGAAATTTCTGCATTGCCATTCTATATACTTATAAAATAGAGTTTACATTCTATTAGCCATAGATGGGCTGATGGTACAAATTGCAGTCTGAGTAAGCTTTACTCCTTTTTTATTATTGTTATTTTTAAAAATAATTATATTTAGCTAGTTCTTCTTCAAAACCTTTTGAAGCTGAATTTTATCAAGTAGATGACTCTTCACTATAGTGTAGCGTGATGACCTTTTTCTTAAACAAGTATTTTGTCACAATTCCAAGCATTTTCTTGCAAAGAACAGCTTGAAATATCAAATATAATTTTAAACTATATTGATGAAAAATCTTGGAAGATTATATCTCTTCCTTCTTGGAGCAGAAATTAATATTTCAGACAGACTATCAGATATTTATGCTCTGGAAGTATTTATTGCATAGTCATGATGATATAAAGTCCATTTAGTCAAATTCCTCTGTCTCCCCAAACAAGGCAGAGATGAGGGGTTGCAGTTTAGTGAGTTGTGCGTAACTTTGAGCCAAGCCTGTCCTTTTTCTCTCTTTATGCCCCTGAGCCCCGGCTGTGGTTTCCCCCTGTTCTGCCCCCATCAGAGGGCCCTCAGGCTGGCTGGGCAGTGTTTGCCTGCCCGCAGCACAGCAGTGCCAGGGATCAGCAGCGAGGTCACCGCGCACGGAGCTGCTGAAGCGGGCAGTACCGGAGGTCTTGGATACCTCTCGGTGGACCAAGAGACCATACAGGGGCAAAACGTCTCTAAAGAGCCTGCTGATCATTTTACCAGTGAGTTATCTACTCATATTTCAAAACCATCCAGAAGATACTCCCAAGTCTGGTTTTATACAATTTAGATTAACTTGAACCAAAAATAGTGCATCAGAAATTAGTGTTTTGTTATTTTTTAGATTAATCTTCCAGGTTTTTTTTCATGATAACAATCCAAATCTGCATTAAAATTTATGGGTTTTTAAAAAAATTATTGAGTTTTATGGACCTACAATCAATTAATTTCCTTTCATGTTCCATATTAAGTATTTTTTCCATATAAACTTTAGGAAAATATGAAGCCAATAAATTACAAGTTTTTTAAAATAGACAATCAATCAGATTTTTAAGCAACCTTCACCTAAAAAAAGTGGAATTAATTTAGAAAATAACTATAAACTGTAATTAATATGACCACATGCATTAAATAGTAAATTAAAGAAAAGAAGACTAGACAGCTAAGAAAACCTTTGCTAATTTTCTCCTTTATAAAGAAAAAATTTGGTAATATAATTCTAAATTTAGACTATTCTGTTTTTAATTCTTCTAGTTTCTAGAAGAATAGAACATTTTCTGTCTCACTTAAAAACTGCAATTAATTTAAATGTAAATATGTTTTTTTCCGTAATTTTCCAGTGGGGGAAAAATATATCTGCAGCTGAATCAGTAAAACCTACTGATTTCAAATAATTTGGAAAAGTACTCTGTCCTTATGGTTCTACAATGAATTCCATAAATATATCAAGTTGTTCCTTTCCATATAATCCTCCTGTAACACTGGTAGACGCACTTAATTGTAGTCCAGCTTTCTTCTCCCTGTGGTCTGTTAATATCTCACCAATATATATATAAAAAATAAGAACATTGAATTGGCTGATAAAGTTTTTACAATCGGTTCGTTTCTCCTGACAATATCCAGCTCAAAACTACTGTATGCTGCTGATGCACAGTAGCAGTTCATTATTTCTGCTGTGGCTCCAGCTCCTTCAAGAGGAGGAAGAAAACTGCTTTAATCAAAAGCTGAGCATCTTAGGATTTACTTGGAGACCTGATTCTTTGAAAAGTCTTTGATTCTTTGAAAGGGGTCAGAGTGACATTTCACTAATGGTTTTCCTTTCTTCCACTTGGCAGAGCAGCTCATCTGTCTTGTAATCAGACTACGAATAGGACAGGGGAAATCAAAGCTGCTACTGATGTTTAGATGGCAAAATGGCTTTCCTGAAAGCTGAAGTATTTTATGAATGGCTTCTGTAAATATCCATAAAACATGGTAACTATGGGCTTCAATTCAGGATCACTTTGTTTCATAGGTTGGAGACTCAAGAGTAAATTTACTCTCAGATCTTTGGAATGAACCTTGCAATGTCCAGCCTTTGGATATTTCTTTTGTTTGTGTAATCTTCCTCAAATTTGCTGCACAGCACAAATACACAATTGTTAAGAAACGGATTTGCACCTTTACTGAGCCAATTAGCTTTAATTCAAATAGACATACTCATGGAAGAGTTACCTAATTCAAATGGCATTCCTTCTATTATTATAATAGTTATTGTTATTATTATTAATAATTTATTATTATTATCATTTTTGTTGTTATTGCTACTGTTATTATTAGTAGTATAATTTGCCATTAGAAGCTATTGATTGTGTGGTCGCTCTCTGCCTTGTTTCTTCTAGGAGCCATGGAATTCCTACAAAAAAGAATTAGCTCTGCAAAAACCTCTTGTATTTTACCTTGTGTATTGTTCAGGGAGATTTTAGCCTACAGGGAGAACTAATTTTTATCTAATACACATAATTAGGTCAAGCCAATGGATTACAGATTAAACAGGCAGGGCATTTTACTATGACTGGAAAAACTTTATGTCTCTTAAGTCCTTATAGTATATGCTCATTTTTTTAAATGCTGGTAATTTATTGACAATTTTTAGCCTGAAGTGGCCCAGAACGAACTAGCAGCTTTTAGGATCCTTCTAATTTACTTCACTTGAGAACAAATACTCCTTTACATTAGTTTCATGTCAGATCATGTACTGAATGATTACTGAGCCCTCAGTTTTATTTAGTGCCATATAGTTGAAATTTCTTTGACAGTGTTATGGCCCTTCCTTCCTGTTATATCTCTAATATTGACAGATTTAAATATCAGATCACTTTATAGAGTTGTACCATTTTTATTTGTCTCTCTTTATTTTTTCTTCTATTTTAAAGACATAGGATTCTCTAATTCATTGAAATTTTTCATTTATTCCAGTTCACACATCAATAAATCAAGAGAGCTACTTCTGAATGCTGTTTCTGTATGAAAAAGAGTGTTTCTATATGAAAAACGTGAGGTCCTCCTTGACTCTAACACATATATATAGCACATAGAGTGGTAATAGTTAAATAATTGAAGTGGTTTTCTGGTCAGTTTTTAAGTTTTACCTCGCCCACCAGAACTCTGTTTAGATTCTTTGGTATCTTGCTAATACATGTATATAAGATTTGCATGCATTCTATCATCCTTCCTTTTACAAACTAATTTGAAAGCACAAGAGACGAGCTATTTAGAGAACCTGACTTTCTGAAAACAGTTATTTTCTCTCTTTCCCTCTTTCATTTTGTCTAAGCATTTGTTTTTGAAGCACTATGGCTAATATAGATATATTTACATCCATTAACTAACCCAAATACTTTGAGAACCTGCCAGAATTTTTGTTTTGCTTTGTCTTTTTGTTTGTATTTTGTTTGTTTGCCTGTTTGGTTGTGGTTGTTTTTTTTTTGTTTGTTTTTGTTTTTGTGTGTTTTTGTTGTTGTTGTTGTTTTGTTCTCAATTAGATTTTTAGATGGCAGAAAGAAAAAAAGAATTTCACGATTGTTGGTAAATAAAAAGCTCTGCATGACTGGTTTTTAATAGCTTATCATCAGCATATAATCGAACTGAGTAATTGCTGCATAAGAGAGTGACTCTGAACCAGCAGCTGCCCCTAGGCAGTACTTTGTTGAGGAATGTCACTGTGACAAAAAGTGCTGGACATACAATGCATCATCAGCATTTGTGCTACAGGCATGTCAGATAGGTGGATAGGAATCACTGGGGTGTGGTAAACCTGAGTGTGCCAACCACATCTGAGCAGTATTAGATGGATAGGGGGCAAGCAGAAAGATAAAAAAGGCAAAGCACAAAGACGCCAAAAAATTGAGAAAAACAGCTTTTACGGTGAAATGGAAATTACCTTCAATGCTGCAGTGCACCACTGACTTTGACAGCTGAAGCAGCAGCAGAGAGAACTTGACAAAGATATTGGTTATAGCAATTCTTTTGCAAGAAGTAAATCTGTTTGATTCTCCACTGGCTATATTAATCAGTGTTCTTTCAAAAGAATTAGACTGAACAGAAGAATAATTTCTCAAGGTAATGAGAAATGACTTGAAACCCTAGATTTATGTGTGCAAATGTGTGTCAACACACGCCTATATTTGTGAACTAATAAAGCATGAGAGTTAAAATAATTCTGTACTTTTTGCTCATTGGATTTCTCCTGGTTTTGGTCAGGAGAAAACGAAATTTTTGCTGTAGATATGAGAGGGTGGAGCTTGGAGCCATGTGGGCATGTCATGGTTGTTATTCTATACCAGGTAGATCATTCTTGGGAGGCAAAGGTAAGGGACTCTTCCTTCTGGGGAGAGGGACATGACTTGGGGTTGAGAAAAGCATGGTGGGAGGGAGAAACACATCAGCCACTGTATGTTGTTCCAAGAGGGCCCAAGTAAGTATTTTGCTGGTCAGTCACCCTCTCCTTTTGTATATTTTTGTAATCAGTATTGTTGCCCTTACTGCTCATTTTTCTTATCTCATTGCTGTTTCCAGTAAATTGTGCTTATCTCAGCCCATGATCTCTGCATTTTGTCTCACACAGGATGGGGAGGGGAGCAGTTTGTGGTTTTCTTTTTAGTGCAAGTACTAAATAGGAAGATACCATTCCTAAACCATGATAGGACCAAAGGCCCTGTTATCAAAATTATGAAAAAGTTTTGCAATTAATATATATGTTTGCTTCATTTAACTTTCCCTTACTAGATAGTCTCTATCAAAACTATAACCTTATATATTAGGATTAATTTAGATTTATATACACATCTGCATGTTCCTCCTTGAATTACATTTCCTCCTAAATCTTAATTTCTGAAAATTTTCCTTTACTTTTTCACTGAGGTATCAGAGCTGAGTAGAGCTCATGTGTTTATTACTATAGATACTAAAAAGAGAATTTTGATGTTATACTACTGGGAAATAGCATGAAATATAATCTACATTTAGATACTTGAGTGAAATGCCTTATATAAAGAGAAAGGTTCTGTTAGTACCAGAACTCTGCATAACTTTAAGTCTCTGGATCTTGTGTTTAGAATATGTTGCTTCTTACCTCTATTGCTTTCACATTTCATTTTGAAATAAAAATCATACTTTACATTACCGAATGTAAAAATTTGATAATTTCATTATAGTACTAAGATGAAAAAAAATAACACACTCACAGGCCAAATTCTACTCTCACGATTAAGCTTTCCTTTATGTGAAAGCATTTGTCTTTATGATGTAGCTGTAGGGCACATTTTCTCCATCAGTCAGGGCATGGTGATGTTTAGTGCCAGCTGCTTGCAGCAGGGCGTGTTTACCAGAACTGGCAGGGACAGCCGCTAGCGTCTAAACTGATCCTCCTGAATGGCTCTGAGCCCCTCAGCACTATGACAAGCAACCGAAGCTGGGAGCTTTTTCATTACTTTTATGGAAGGAAAAAGCTGAAAGCAGGTGTTCACTCACAACCTGGGCACTTCTGACAGCAAACATGAGCTAGGTCACAGTTACTGTGGGGAGTGGAGGATTTTACAGAGTGTGCCAAGCTAACCCAGCATGTGAGAGATTTGGGTCCAGCATGTTTGCCTGTCTATACCCCTGTCTGAAACTAATCACTCATAAGTGGAACAGAATCTGTGTACTGGAATTAATAAGTCACACAAACCTGTGCTGCAGAGCAGATTTAGCAGGGAGCTGTATGTCTACCTACATGAGATTTTTCACATCTGTCAGCTCACACACGGATTCTTGTGTGAGCTCCAGCAGCTGGGACATCAGGCAGATATCCAATTCTCTCTGAAGGCTTGTGCCTCTGCTAACCAATGAATGGGTTGCACTCATCCAGGCACATAATATTTTTTCATCTACAGTAGTTATAACGTGGGCTATTTGCCTATTAAAAACACGGGCTCTTTCTCAATCTTCTGACTGCCAAGAACTAGCCTCCACTTTAACGGGGTTTAGACTACAGGTGTCAGAGGATAGAGGTGGAAGGAAATAGCTTTTACTAGCAGATGAGAAGGACTGTGGTATTTTGGACATGTAGCCTGGCTGTCAGTGAGGTGATCAACTGACACACAGTGAGCTGCTGTGGTGGAGCACTACTGCCAGCTGAAATCTTTGAGAGCACTTTCCTTTCTTTTACTGAGAGGCTTTCCCATTTTAAAAAGCCTGCTCACTGGGAATGTATGTTGGGTATAACATAAGCTGACACACTTTAGTTGAATTCAATTACTGTAACCAGAGGCAATGAAGTCAAAATAGTCCTTGTTTAAATATCTATTAATTGTTACGTTGATCTTGTAGCAACATCCAACACTTTTATTTTTGAGATTAGGTCAGTCTGTGTTAGTAATGTCAGCTAAATATATACATACGTAGAGAAATACAGGAACTCAGCTTTAATGCTTGGGCTCTAGGGATCCTCTCTCTCTCTTTTCTTCCTTTTTTTTTTNTTTTTTTTTTTTTTTTTTTTTTTTTTTTTTTTTTCCTCCAAGTGTGATATACCTTTCTACTGGGAAAAGGAGGCTTAATTTTGAGTGCCTGAAAGATGGTGACAAAAAAGCCTTACTGAAGCAGTCCACTTTAGCTGTTCTGCCTCTCACTACCCCATGATACAGTCTTCGAAAAACTAGATTTCTTATTCCTTTGTGAGATATTGGAGTTCCATAATACCAAGGGTTGTCTGAACTCTGAGTTTGCTGAAGGAGAGATCTTGCTTCCCCTGAATGAGCCCCTAAAGATATTATTACATCTTCCCTCCCAAACTGCTCAACATTGTCAGTTGTAATAGTCCTGGTCTGCTAATAACCAGGAAGGAGAGTAAAAATTAGAGGAATACTTTCCCTTTCCAAGTCTGACTTGTGTTCCTGCCACACAATGCAACTCATGAACTTCTTTCTCCCTGCATACAACCAAAAGAGAGCAGCACATGAAAGCTGTTAGAAAAACTTGTACAGAGTATTGTATAACATGTAATAAACTGAATGGAATGGATGTGAAGGAAGATGTAATTAGAGGATTAACTGGCAGAAAATAGATGAAGTAATGGTTTGTGCACAGTCCAAAGACATTTTTAACAAGAGGATAATCTGGATGAGAGAAAGGAAAATTAGAAGAAAGGGGAAGATAACTTCAAACAGACATAAGTATTGAGATTTTGAGCATAACATAAGAAGGGAATTCCTTCTTTGGGATTAGAAATGTGAGAAAATCAATACAAGGATATCAGGAAATCTCCAAATTCTTTTGGAGAGTGAAAAGGAAGAGAATTATCTACAAAAGGATTTTATGGAATTATTAGAGTTAAAAAGAAATGGATGAACATGCTAAGGTCATGTTCAGGTACATTCATAGGTAAAAAGACTGAACCTTAGGGAACATTTTGACAAAAAGTAAAGTCAAAATGTATGGAGGAAGGCTGGAGTGATGTAAATAAAATCTAGGTAATGAAAAGTTAAGAGGAAAAGTCAGAAAAATAAAACTGTGTTTTGTAAAGAACAAAAAAGTGACAAGAAAAATAGATCATCCAAGTCCAAGTTTTGTTAGTTTCATAGAGAGCAAGGAAATAAAATACCACCAGTGCTTCTGATTTAGGATGATATATTAGAGTTATTTCATTCAGCTTTCATTGCTTGGAAGTAATATTCAGATTTTCAGTTTAACCATTGTGTCCCAGAATGGCAGAACCATAAAGGTGGAAATGCCATGAATGTCTAAGGAGGTTTCACAGAATTGCTTCTGTGGGAAAAACCCAAGATGATGCTGATAGGTCACTTATGATGCAATGTACAAATATCTATTCCACTCAATTAGACATTCGGAAAAATTTCTTCTTAATGTAATCATAATCCATTAAAAACCTATTCACATGAATCACAGATAGTCAATGTATATAAAGGGAATAATCTTCTTCTAAAATAGGTAAGGAAAAATTTCTTTCTATATCAGAAAAATTATATTTCATTCCTATTTCAGTGAAAAATAACTGAGACATGCTGTATTGCTGCAGATGAAGTTGCCCTCCCCCAGCACTAACCTAAATGCTGATTGAAGTGTGTTAATGGACATTTGTACCTTTTATTTTGTTAAAACTGAAAAGTATATTAAATCAGTTTGCAAAAAGTAAATACATGTTATATTGCATCAGTTATCAGTTACACATTAATTCAGTCAAGCAATTATTTCAAGAAGAGAAAAAAAGTACTGATTTCAGAAAACTGATACTATCTTTTGTTCATTACTTGAAAAAAAATTTATATCTTGAGAGTCATAGGGTTTTTTGTTCTTGTGTGACATTGAAACTTGACATTAACCAGGAGCAGAAAACAAAATTTATATAAGCAATCGGGCTCTTTGAGATGTTTATGAGCCAGATAGACCAGAAAAAAAAAATAAACTAAAATATTCCATTTCATTTTTAAGTTAATACATATCCCATTTATATGTCCAAATGTTCAAATCTAAAGCACATGAATGGCTTACTGCATTTTTATTACACTATTCATGAGATCTTCAGCTCAGCTCCTAAAACCTCTTCTTCATTATTTAATTCCCGCTCAATTTTGGAAGAAAAAATTACAAGACAGAGTCATCTATTTGGTGTGAATGTTGAGACCTGCAGTTGCACAGACAGAGGTCTTGCATTTCTGCATAGAATATAGAACCCTTGGGGGTTTTGTGTTACTTTTTTGGAGTGGGGTTTTTCGAGCATCTCTTCTTTCTATGTACTTTTCTTATTATGTGGATTGATTGTATCCTGAATACTTGTGCATGAGAAAAAAGGTACTAGATAGAGCAGAAGGGAAAAAGCACAGATCCCTTTCAGTCTGAGACGGATACATAAGCCTTCAAATTTAACACATACTCTATTCATCTTGCTCCAGTCAGGATCTCACCATAAGACAGATAAGTATTGAAAGCTAACTGAACAACAGGTTGGAGTACAAAGTTATCTTGTTTGTCTTAGCTTTAGCTAAGCTTGGCTTCTTTGCTAGTACTGAGGAGTAACAAAGCAACAGCACAGAGGAAGAGCTTGATTTAATGATGTTGGAATGATGAATGAGCAATTCATCTAAAGCTTCCTTTTGGTTGGGAGAACAGTCTCAGACCTGTGTGTGAACTACTCTCTGGGCAGCTGGATAATAGGTCAAGGCAATGTCATTCCCTTCCTGAGTTGGAAACAGTACTTTCTGTACTTAGGAGAGATGTGTTCCTTCCAATGGAAGCAAGAAATGCCATACACATGAGTCAGCCTTGAGTGTCCAGGTGGTGCCATTACTCAGATTTTGGACACTGTGCTACAGCATATTCATGCACTCTTTCAAACACTTCACAGTTGTGTAAAAGGGAAACATCTCTTCACATTTTTCCTTTGGAATTTTTAAATTAGAAACATTAAAACCAGTTTTTGAGCCAGATGCTTTTTTATCAGTTTTCATATACCCTGATTTTTTTTCAGATGTTCCTATGGTGTGAGGAAGTATTAGATTAAAACAAAGCAAATAGCAAAAGTTACAGAAGCTTTATTCTTACTGAAAGGAAATAAAAAACTAAAAGAGATTTCTATCTCTTCAGTGTCAAAGTCCATTTTCCAGCAAGTTTCCATGTTAACATCTTGGGCACAAGGTTTCTGAAATTAAATAGAACTTGAATAAGCTACCTAGAGTTCAGTTGACATACAAGGCCTGATAATTTTATTGCTTAAAAAGCAATCATAAACAGAAAAAAAGATCTTGATAATTTTTATTTTGGAAATATACTCTTTCTGATAATCTTCAGTATAGTTAAAGTCCTAGGAATCTGAACATATCTTAATTAATTTTCTCCAATATGCAAAGTAATATAAATACTGTATTCTTTTTTAGCTTAATAAATGTGGATTGACCTTCGCTGTATGCCAGCTGCACACCGCACTGTTCTGTAACTCCCCTTCTCCTCAGAATGGGGGACTAGAGAAAATAAGATGGAAAAAGGAAAAAAACCAAAACTTTTAGGCCAAGATAAAGGCAGTTTAATAAAGCAAAAGCAGATGCTTGTGCATGGAAGCACAGAAAAACAAAATACTTGTTCTCTGCTTCTCATGATGAGGCCATGTCCAGCCCCTTCCTGGGAAGCAGGGTTTCAGTGGGTTTCAGTGTCTGTAGCAGTTGCTTTGAAAGACAAATGCTGGCCACAATAAACAACACTCCTCCCTTTTCGTCCTTTCCCTTCATGTTGATACATGAACTGAAGTCATGTGCTTTGGAACATCCCTTTGGTCCATTTGGGTCTGGTGTGCTGGCTGTGCCTTCTCCCAAGATCTTGCTCAAGGAAGGAGTGTTGGAGAGACAGACTTGATGCTATGTGAGCTCTGTTTGCCAGCAGCCAAAGCCCTGGTGCGTCACTAACACCTCTCCAGCTACCAATGCAGAGCACAGAGCTGTGAGAGCTGTGGGGAAAATTAATTCCATCTCAGGCAGACCCAACACAGTAACAAACAGGGTACTGAATCAGTATCATTATCTCCATATCAACATCTTGCATAACTGCAAACGGTAAAATTTATTCATGGCCACTGACTGGAGTTAAACTTTAGTTAAAATTCTGAAATTTCTATGGACCAGGTCTGGATGGCTATTAGATTTACTTCTTGTTAGATACTCTTGCAAATTCCTTCTGAATTATTCATGTAATCCATTACAACAGTTTTCCAATGTTGCTATGATAAGTAAATATTGTCTTATTATTGCTATATAGCAGGCTTCTGTATATCACATATATTTATTATAGCAAATCTAAAGAAGGAAAAAAGCCTCTGAGTTTTGTGATAGTGGTAATTCTCACTGTTTTATTGACTATCCCTAACACTGTTGCTTCCAATGTCTTTTAACTCTGTGAAAAAATAATGGTGATCTGTGTAATTTCTTTGCTTATATTACCAAAAAACCCTGAAGAGGCCTCATTCTGGTAAAGCATCATTACCCTCCAATACATATGCCTTAACTCTAGCTCTCAGCTGTCTATCATACTTTATCCATCTTGAAAAAGTATTTCCCAGTCTCTGAACAAAGAGTTTAAGCAATGATTCATATTGTAAAACTTTCACAACAGCTTCATAATCATACAGCTACATGAAATTTGCTGGTTGAACCTTGATATAAATCATTATTTATTTTACTAAGGCAATATTGGAAAGACCTAACAGATTTATTGGATTTATTGCTGAAAACTCAAAAACAAAGTAAAGAACATTTAGAGATTCAGTTAAGACTGTCTAAGCCTACAAAATAGTCAGTATGCTTAAATATTCAGAACAAATTTTTTAAATGGAAAAATCCAGATGATAATTTTATCTGGCTCTAAAAAGCATGCAAAAGCACGCACCATTAAAAGTACTAAAAGAATCATAAAAACAGATTTCTGGGTTGGCATGGATTCAGGATAGAGATGAGTGAGTTTATTAGGGACAAATTCTAGTTGTGGCTGCAGCAAAGACAAAAGAAAACTGGAATTAAATTTTAGTGGCACTTTCTACTCTTACTATTTAATTTTTTTCTACTGTCTAATGTTTAGTTTTTTGTATATTTTCCTATCGTCTTTGGGCAAGAGCTTTCTTGTACTCTTACCCCACACAGTAGCTAAAAGAAGCTATTTGACTTGGAAATACTCAGATCCAGTTGCAATGTAAACTATTACTAATTATAAATTTGACCTCTTAAGTTAAAAAGAGTTTGCAATATCCATATTGCGCCCTCCTGCTGCATGTGAAAACTCAACATCCACACTGCTTTGTTTCTAAATAAGCAGTCCTTTCACATGCTGGAGACTTTAGAAGATCAAAAGTAATGATTATTAGTGTCCCCATTTTCTTTAGCAGCATTTCAAGGAGTGCTGAGTTACTTTTTGCTGTGATGTGCATTACTATATTTGGGAGAAACAGCAGCATAGAAATGACTACATCCACATTTGAAAAGTGCTTGTGGTTATGAGGAAGACAGTGGTGAGCATCAGGCTGAATACTAATTACATTTTATCAAATAACTACATTATGCCACATTGTTAATGTAACACAGCTGTGCATCGTATCTGCTTAAGGTGACCCCATAATGAAACCTTATACATTGAAGTCCCAAGTGCTGAAAACAGTAAAAAAGGCTTTTATCAGGCCTCCTTACTCTAGAGCAAGTCAGGAAACTTGTATCACAGCTGTGGAGTTGTTGTCAAAAGTGCTATCAGTGACCATGAATTCTACAAATATATTCTAATACCTCACCAGGCAGCACGACTAATGTTATTCATTAAGCTTTTCTTACAATACTTTCCTCAAAATCTTAAAAAACTGCAGTAGAAAAAAAGGAAGGAGCAAGGATAGCAGAAAACAGTTTAATGCCTGAAACATAATGGATAATCTTTATTTCATAATTTCTTTCTTGATTTCTATACAGAGCAAAATTGAATGCTGCATTCTTTTGCAGCCATAAGTGCTTTGATGCAGTGTAAGGGGGTGTGTGGGGGGTGTGTGTATACAAAAAACTGTTTTAACACTATTATTACTTGTTTCACAAAACTTTAATTATCATCTCTGAGACAGTTAATCTTCAAGAAATAAGATTTGAATAATCCAATGGTAATTATTTTGCCTACATACCTCATTTAATAAAATCTAAATTAACCAGAGTGGCAGCTACAACACTTCAGCATTTGCTTGTTTTCAAACATGTCCTGTAGTTACCGCAGATAACTGCATTTGTGCCAAACAAGTTTATCATGCGGAGCCTGAAGCATATTCACCCATTTTTAGTGCAAAGCTTTAGTCTTAGAGACTATCTTCTGCATGAGCTGAGATAGGAAGAGACCTCTGTCAGCTCTTAAGGTTTAACATGGTTAGAGACCAACAGCATCACTTTAAGCCTTTCTTCCCAGATATGGATACAAGATGGATATCAAAGTGTTTTAAAAGTTTTCATCCTGGTGGGAATCCCAGCAGCCCAAATCTGTGGAGTAACACATGCCTCTAAGACACCAACCACAGTGATTTTCTGGGAGGTTTTGAAAGAGGCAGTAGTCATGGGTCCTGTGGCACACTGCCACATTCAACTCAGTAAGTTCTGGAAATAAGCACCTCAAATTTAGAGACAAACAAGATTATCTTCTCTAGTGACTACATTTAAGTTAGAACATGGGCTTGAAGAGCTGTGTCATGCAGCTGGATGTAAAATATTGTCTGCAGACAAATAATACTGTAAGGAATGCTACATTACCTTATTTATTATAGTCAGCTGACAAAATAATGGAGTTTAGGCAACTCAAAAGTTTACCTTGTTGAACCTAACTTTCTAAGGCAGCTAACTGAATCTACATTCAGTTGATCTAGGGTGTTTCCTTACCTTCCTAATACAGCCTTTCTAAAGTATTCTTAAAAATGCCTCCTGAGAGGGTTTTCTGAAGTATAAAACTTTCTCTTCAATTTGAACTCCTATTTCTCATCTTCTTAAGCACAGTTATAGCAAGCAGATTAAGCTCCTTTTAATACTGAAACTGTTGCAGCGTCTCTCCTGCTCTCTGGAGTAAAGGAGCTCAGTACACACAGTCACTGAGCTCGGCCATTTTCTCTCAACCAGGGCCTAACTCTCACTGCACACATTGCTTACCCTCCTAAAACCCTAAAACAATGGAACATTTTGAAGACAAGTGAGTCCCAAGTGAATGTACAGTGCCTTTAGAAGCCTCTTCATCCTCTCTTTTTGCTGTGACTCTCGTATGGCTGAATCGGTGCAGTGCTGTATATTCTGTACCGTTACTCATCGTTCCCACTCCTAGACACTGTAGCAGAACTTAATCGGATAATAAGTTTGCAGACTGCAAAACTAAGCCTCTGTCACATAACTGAAGGAGGGAGATCTCAGAAATGGTGGCCCACAAAACTGCACTTCTATCAGCTTCTTCAGAGACTCTTCTGGACACAGGTCATCCTTGTTAACAGTAGTTAAAAGGCAAGGGCATCTTGAAGCCATCCATGCTGTAAGGTACAGGAAAGGCATATCCACACAAAAGGTATGTCCTCATAACACAGTGCTGGCTGAGTAGCTTTAGCAAATATCATAAACCAGTAATTTCCATAGTGAATGTGAAATAAATCCAATTTTTGCTAACAAATGCTTTTATCATTCCTCCATCCTAAGAAAACATGACGTAATCAGCTGTTATACTAGTGGTTTTTAAATGATAGGTGTTCAGAATAAAACATTTGAACATATAAGGAAATAAAATTATGAACATGTATACATATATATTCCTTTATTTGACCAGCTTTGAGGCACAAAATTCTGCCCATGCCTAAAGCAGCTGACATGACTAGGTTAAAGTCTATACTGCCATAAATCCACTGAGTTTGCAACAGGCGAGGTTTTTTGTTAATGGGAAAATAAACATTTACACTTGAATTTGTGAAAGGGAATGATAAGAGGGTTGCACAGGTCAGTTTCTTATTAATGAAACAGAGATCCTTTCAACTCTGAGCTACTCAGATGAATCTGAAGCAGGACAGAAGTAACCAAAAGTCATTAACATCTGACAGCTGGGTGATGGCCTGTGTAAAACGAGTTGGTGCTCTCAGCCCAGTACATAAAACATCAGAATAATTGGTGTTAATTTGCACCCCTGTTGGCAGTCTTAATGCAGAGGCCAAAGATTGAATGGGCATGAAAATTAAACTATCCTGTCAGCCATAAAGGTTCTTTCAGGTCAGGATTGAAGTGCATTAACAGGATCCTATAAAGGAATTTGCACTGTCAGTGCTGGGACTGTAACTGTTTGGTGAATAAGCCAAAGACTTTGCGGATAAATTCCTCAGACATTGCTAACACTGAGGCTTTCTCTTGTTTTATTTATTTATTTTATTTATTTATTTGAGAGAGAAAATAAATTTACATCAGAAATGCAATGGTGGCAGGCTGACCTCCCTATGAAGTGAAAATTATTGCATCAGTGTCAGGATCTGTGAAGAATCACTAATGTATTTTTAAAACTGAGGAACCTTAAACCGTACTTTGTACATCTGTGCTGATGGAAAAAGAATTGACCATGTGGCTAATTATGTTACGGTCCAGAGTTAACTTCTAGTATAACTTTTAATTTTGGATTATCAATCTGACAGTGCCACAAGTTTTAGGTTTTTTTCAATTTAACACAATCAGTATTTAACACCAGGCATGCCTGTTCCTTTCCATCTTAGTTGCACATAAGAATAAAGTTTGCAGTCAAATTGAGGAGGCATGGGAGATATTGAAAAGATGAATACCTTCATCTTGCCAACTGGCAGAAAACCTGGCTGGGGAGATTTGAAAAAAAAAAAATCTGCAGTTATGTGGCTCTTCTGTAAGGGAGATCAGATTCAGAGTGGGTAACACCTCAAATTCTTTTTGCGCAGTTTGTTCACAATTTCTCAGGTCTAGCAGCTATCCATAAGAAATAAATCCTCTGAAGATTTAATCATACGTTTAGATTTGCTTTGGTCTAAAAGGAAGACAATCCTGAGTGAGCTGCAGCAGTTAAGTAATGCGGATGTGGCTTTCATGTGCAAATTTCTTTTGACTCAGTGAAACAACAGCTCCCAGAGTCTGGACTGATGTCCACACAGCCGGGCCTGCATGTGAATGCAAATAACTTCATTATAGGCCAAATCTCCGTGCACCAATGAGCTGTACAGGACACTTGCAGTGATACCAGCTTTGTGTGCAGCTTTCTTGCTGTTTCTGTTTCCTGTCTCAAAATAAGTGGCATCTTAGCCGTTGCTAAGCAGTAGAAAAGGAGTCCAGTATGTTAGGGAAGCAAAACTTCTTTTTTTGTTAGTATATTCCTTTTATCCAGACAACTGATAACTTTTATATTACTCTTTTCTTCCATCATCTTGAATTTCACAACAGCCACCTCAAAATTAGTCTGAATTCTGTTCAGCTTGCTGTATTGATGAACTCACTGAATGCACCTAGCAAACAATATATTCATTGAGAGTGGTAATAAAAAAGACCAGTTATTTTCAGCTAAGTATAACACAATCTTTTATAGGAAATATTGAAGGGAAATATAAAATGCATGAACAATAGTTTATGTATATTTTTGCCCTCCTATCTCAGAGACCAGTACCTCTATAGTCTCTGTAAAGAGAATTCCAGATAAGCATTCCAAGCTTTTGTTTAGTTTGAGAGACAGGCTCACAAGTCTTTTTAATTATGCCACACAAGTAGAGCACTTTAACAGATTGGGTTAAGAGTACATCCTGCAGAGCTTCTTAGCAGTTCCTGTAGCTAAAGATCTTTTTTAGGTGAGGTGGGAAATGTGAATTTGTATCACACCACTGAGTAATTGAATTTGGATTGCTCAAAGCATATGTGTGGGCTGTCATCCCCAAAACAAGGTTTTATCTCCTAGTAGGGAGATTTTAGGCACTATGCACAACTGGTGGCTTATGGACAGCAGGTACATTGACAGTACATTATAAACTTGGTTCAGAATCCTAGATTAAAAAGCCCCAAGTCTGCATCCCATTTGAATGACTGAAATCCTCAAATCCATGCTTCACTGCTTCCTCTTCTGGCCCACAAAACCTGTGGAATGCTCAAAGAGTAGTGCAGTGAGGCATAGACAGACAACTAATTGTTCTCTCCAAGCAGAAGGAAGCATTTTCCCATAGTGCAGATATTTAATTTTAGACAGAGCTAAGAAACGGTACATACATGAGAATTTGTAGCTGAAGATGATTTGTTTTTTGGGTTACTGGTCATTGAGAAACCCTCTCTCAGACAGGCAGCTTTACCTTTGTGCCAGAAGCAGAACTTTATCCCTGTATTTTGCTATAGGTGCTGCCTGACTCCTTTTCCAAGTCAATCCTTTTGAGGATATAAATGCACTGCTGTATCAGCCCTGGCTTTTATGTGTCTGAGTGCAAGAGGAAGAGGCCAGATATGCTCTTAGGCTAAAATACTGTTCTTTAAGAGTATAAAACTGAAAAGAAAACCCATCAATATTTCTCTTATGGACATTCTCATGTTTCTGCTGAGTAAAGATTTACACCTAAACAAGGAATTCAAATACAAAGCAATAGGAATATCCCTCAGTACATTAAAAAAAAAAAAAAATAAATAAAGGTTTTTTCCATCCTACACAATTAGATAAGTATAATCAACAACTGCAATGCACAGATGGATGTAGGTGTTTGAGGGCCATTAGTCACCAAGCATTTCCTCAAATGAATCACAATTACATGATCACAAATCCTACCATTTTGTGCTGATCCTTCAAGACAATTTATTAGTCCTTAACATTTCTCAGTGTTTACAGGATGGGAGCATTTGCTGCTCACAGGTGATCCAATGCTCCTCTTGTATATTCCATTCCATATGTAAATGGCATAGGAAGCCTGGTACCAAACACCAGTATCCCCTAGTAACAAACACCAGCCCCTGGAAATACCTCCAGGGAGAACAGGCTTTCCCACATCCCATGATAAGCACACAGCTATTTTCTATTCCACTGCTCTGATGTCCCTGTGCTTGAACATATGCTGTTGTCTGTCTTGGGCATATATCCAAAGAGTGTGCCTGCAGGCTGTACTCTCCTATAACCCATTGCATGTTCTGAGAAATCATATGATCTCACTGGTTTTTCAGATACCACAGTTTTAAGCTGTCAGAACTGACCTCGTGTCATGTTTCTCTTTTGCATTTTTTCTGCTAAGGCTGTCCCAGATCTTCAGGTTCAAGTATGATTGAGTGCACCAGTATGCTTCCAGCACAAAAGAAACAGATTTTCTGGGATCAAAATATTACAGAGACTCTACAAATTTCTAGGCTGTGCAAATTAAATTTCAAGATATACCAAGCCATCCCCCCAAGAGATGAATTCAAAATTTTGTCTGAGCTGGAGACTCAAGACAGTTCTGATACATGTGATCAAACTGTCCATCACTTCAGGTTTTTTTTCAGTTATGTTATACTCAGTGTACTAATTTCTACTTTTAGTTATGGCCCAGAAAAGGAAGTAACACTTAAGGCACAGGACTCATGGAATAGCACTCTTCTTTTCACCTCTACCCACAGCAAATTACAGCACAACTCTGCACCAACTGTGTTTCTTAACACAGTGACTGGGGCCAAAGCAAGTGTATGCCCTCTTGCCTCTGCTTCCTGCCTGACTTTAGCAGGAAGGAGAACAGTCTAAGGTGAGTTCCACAAGGAAGGATCAGATATAAAAATCCAATCCTCTGTTATTACCAAAAGATGTCCATTATTTCAAATGATGTCAATGCTTTGTAACTTTATCAAATGTTTTTGATATCAGCAGCACAAAAGCTGATTCTGTCTCAGGCTGACTGCTTGAGAGTTTTCTCCAACAGCAAAATAGCTCGTTGGAGAGTTGGACAAAAACAAAACAAAACAAAACAAAACAAAACCACAAACAAACAAACAAACAAAAATTACCTATTTTAAAAAATAGGGGAAGGGGAGAGAAAGAGAGTGAGAGACAAATTAAGTAGAAAGTATCACCACTCCATGGATCCTTTATACACTTTTGCCATAATGGACAAAAAATCCTTTAGAACAATTTTTAAACCATTAACCATAACATTTCAGTCTCTCACAACAATGTAAATTTGTTTTATTATTTTTTATTATATTTTTGACATTTAAAAAGCATTCAACAAAATTTTCAGTAATTTTATGTTTTGGGGGTATCTGTGCATACATGTAATAAAAATTACTAGGAATCATGTTTGTGTATTTCTTTGGAACTTCTATGTGCTGTCCTTTTTGTGTGGAAGAATAAACAAGTATAAGTCACAATTTGTTTGAAATGTCTCTCTGACAATTAAGAACTGTGTTACAACATCTATTTAAGGACACTGTATTCAGTAAAAATGATCTAAAAGTTTTTATTAAATTCACAGCTCATCACATTTTCTTATGGCTGTTAGTTGCATAACACCCTCTCCAGCAGTTAATGTATTTTTATTACCTGAAACAGGGATTTGCCTTTGGCACAGAGCTTGTGTCTATGTTTAATGTTGCATAACTTAATAGTCTTTCTTGCTTTTTTCAAAGGAGCTTTTTTTTTTTTCATTTTTTTTCGTTCAGGGACCAACACCTTACCATCAATTGTCAAGATTTCTGAAACTACTAATATGTTTAGCACCACATACTACTCTTAATCTTGGCAAATAGTTTTCTAGTTTGATTGTAAGCTCTTTGGAAAAGGAATGTATATTTGTTGAGCTCCTACCTCTAGCACAAAAACTCTCTTCCAAACTTAGGTCCTCGGGTTCCAGCAATGCAGTGGTAGAAATTGGTCTGGTTTACCTCTGTAAAACAACTTTTGCATCCTTCTTCTTAAGCCTTTATAAGCCCTTATTAAGCTCTTAAGACCTTATTAAGCCCTATAAGCACCCTTCTGTTTTCTTTTAAAGTTTTAATGTTTTGCTATATTTTGATATAAAGTGAACAAAAGATTTATTAAGCAGGTAGCAAAGGATTTCCTCATGGGATGGTAATACTTGAGTGGCATAAAATTAAAACACCTATTTTTTTATTTTTAAATAAAACAAATCTTGTCCATTTTTCTCCTGCTGTCCTGCATAATATTTAAGTTTCTGGCAGAAAATGAAAGCCCAAACATTTTTGGATGAAAAATATTATTTTTCAGCCAACTATGAGCATTAGGAAATGCAATTTGGTGACTCCCAGGGAACCCTAGGTTAGAATCACATGCTCTATCTTTTTTTACAGACTGGATTTCATGGCAAGATACAAAGACCTCCCAAGATGTATCTTGAAGCTGCACACAGTACACACACGATGCATTGTTCCTTTTCTAGCCAGCCACCTGCAGTCAGAGAATGGTGTGGTCACAGAAGTTACTGAGATCATTTCAGATGAGACGTTCCACTGCTGATATAGCACTAGATATTTTATTTGCTACTGCTCAGTTCTATCCCTAAAATAAATAAGACCAAATCAAACAAACAAGCAAGCAAAGAGATAATAAAAAAGAAATACAAAGAATAAAAGACACTGAAAAAAAAATTAGTCTAAGTCTAGAGAGTATTTACAGTGTAGAAATTTCCTTTTAGAAGGAAAAAAATTCCACTAGAAAATGTAAAATGTTCCACATTCTTCTTCATGTAAGATAAAGGATTACATTACCAGGCTACTTTCAATATAGATGCATAATAATAATATGTCAATTAAGAAAAATAGAATTCTCCTCTTACAATAGTCCTTTTGACCCCTGAAGTATTGACCACTGAAGACCAAAATTCCTGGGGGGTATCCCCCAAATATTCTATATGAGTTTTAGACCTCATTTTGTTACCTTTTTATCAGTAGTTATTAATTCTCTGAAACAGTCAAAAATATACCTACTTACCAAAGATTCATACAACCAAATTGGGCAGATATTTTCTATCTTTCAGACAGTAATGGCCTATCTTACAAAACCAACACTTCAAAAAGAAACATTTTAAATCAAAGTAAACAAATATATTTTTCTTGCAGAAGAGAATAACAGCAGCTTTCTTGATTTTTTTCATTATTCCTGTGTATGCAGCAGCTTCCAGCCCACCTTATCAGAGGTCCTTGGCACATGCAACTCTAATGGTTGCAGGGACAAAGAGCTTCCTGACTCTTTTGTCATTTATAAAATCATACAGCCCTAATTATTAACATGTTTCAAGATTTATAATACAACATCAGTATTTTTAAAGGTACTGAAAATATTAAATATGTCTTTAAACACATCATAAAAAAGAAAAAAAGAGAGAAACAAAACTCTTTTTTCCATCAGGGGTGAGGAGCTTCTTTTTCCTCTCCTTCAGCACTGATGACAGTTAAGTAATATATGCAAGTTATGTGAGAATTAGGAGAAAGGGGGAGGAAGAATATTTCATTTAGAACAATTGCAGACTTCAAAAATGACAAAACCTAAATGATAGCATAATATTAGTTATACTGAAATAATATTGTGTTAGTTTGTTCTTCCTATCTAGGGTATCATCTAATATATGTTAAATCACTGTCTGTTTACCCAAGGAGAAACATTATCTCATTTGCAATTGTCTCTAAGTGGGGGAAGGCTGAGGGGAAGAGCTTTTGCCAAATGCAGCCGTTTGAATTTTCATGTGTTGCAACTTACCACGTTCTCTTTTAAACTGTTCCTACATACATACCTACATTCCACAACAGAGGAAAAAAAATTTTAAATAAGAAATTGATTTCTAAGCTATGGTGGGGCTTTTTTCCTACATGAATCTGCCTCTTAGAGTTTAGAAGCTGTTATGCCTGAAGTTTGAAAGGAAAAATAGATTGTTTCTGCAGGCTGTCACAGTTTCCTATTTATGGTGGCATATCACTTTACTACTCCTGCTGACGGCCCACCTGTCTCCGCTGCTCTGAATCGACACTGCAGGACTCAGCACCTACTGTTAGCCACTAAGAAATACTCCCTAAGGCAGGAAAGAGGCAGCAAGCCAAAAACAACATTCACAGCCAGTTAATGAATGCAGAAATTAAAGCAAACAAATAAACAAAAAAAAATGCCCTGGAAACTCAGAAAAGCAATTAAATTGTATGAAAAAGAGTACAAGGTAGAGTTATAATACAGGCTGATAGAACAGAAATGAAACAATTTTATATGGCACTGAATTAGTTTTCTGTCCTGTTATGATTTGAATAGTTTATTGTCTTATTCTCATCTCTCACTAGCCTGATATCCTTAGTCTCCAAGTAAATGAAATTGAGTGGAAAACAATCCTTTAGCTCTGAGATTGTGAACATCAGATGGAACACTAAAAAGACAATTCCCTTTTTGTATGGAAGTTTTACCCAGAAGCAGAAGATGCTTTTGAAGTTCATAAATTCATAAATCATGTCAACTTCTCCTATAAAGTGATAACCTGAGATTAAAAAAAAAAAAAAAAATCATTATCGCTAGGGGGATTTTAAAGCACAATCTGGTTTAGCACGTATGTATGACCTGACACACTGACTTTTGAAGTAGCTTAAAAGATTTCTCTTGATTTCAGCATGAGTTTGGGTCACCTATCAGCACAGTACAGAATTCTAATATTACCTGAATGGTAGAGGGAAAAGATCATGTTTATTAAGGTTCTCAGCTCAGCAAGAGCTCAGCAGGAGACGAGAGTCATTCATTCTCAGGCTCATTGGAATATTTTCCTTTCCTACCTGCTCCCACTGAACTAGAATACGGTGGGAACTAGGAGCCATGATTGGTGGTAAAAAGCATAATCCAGCTCTTGCTAGTTTTGAAGCTTCTGAGCTCTAGAGATACTTCACTTGTGAGAGAAGAGGATGTCTTCATCTTAGTGAGTTCTGCATGCAGTGGAACCCATGAGCTGGAGCTTGCAGATCCTGACTGGTGGATGCCAGCACGTTTCAGGATTTATTGAATTCAGGCTCTTCACAGCTGGACCATAATGGCTCCTGCAGAAGTCATGACCATTACTTTTCATAAGTGACAATCTTGTCTAACTTCTGCTTTGAAGAAAAGCTTAGCTGCTGCTTGGAACTAGACTGCCTTTAGAGGTCCAGAAGAAATTCATCTGGATTACTTACTGATTTTCTGGTGTTATGCATATTCAGTAATTTACTGCAGAAGTGTTGGTATGTTAATGCTCCGGAGTGGCACACCATCCATCACACACTGCCTTGCTACACACTGAGTGCACAGAAAAGCAATCAGGACATGAAAGTAATTAGGTGAAGAAATAAAAAATATTTTAATGGAATTGATAATGAATAATACTGAGTTTATTTCTCTGCCTACATCCTACAGTAGATCCTTGGGACTGGGTCAAGTGGATGTATTGCTACTCCATCCAAGCTAGAGTATGTTTAGGTATGCATGTCATCAGTACAAAAGCAAGAATTAGACTTGCCTTTTGCAGCACTAGTGATAATAATTGCTCAGATTAGTTCCTGAACTGAGATAACTTCTTTTTGGCTACTGTTTTTGGCAGAACATGGAAGGAACTAATACACACATGGTCACTAACACATGCATAAGAGGCCACTTCACATCTGAGCAGCTTACTACTGTTATGCCACTGCAGCAGAAAACAGAAATTGTGCTTTTTCTCTCACTAGAAAGCAGAAACTAAGTGCACCTATTCCTGGTTTAAAATGAAAAAAGAAAACCCAAATCCCAAAACCCTACCAAACTTGGCTCTTTGCCTTGATTTTATGGGGGAGAAAAGCTCTAGGCTGTTAGCTGCTGTATGCTAGAGAACTCAGTTGGTAAGACACCACTCTCCTTTGGGATAAGTACCCTCAATTGCATCTTCTCAGTTAATGGTAAAGACAAAACTTAGTCTTCCTCTCCTTTCTCCAGGTGGCCACATGGAAAGATATTTGGCCCAGGTTGGAGATGGAGCCAAAATTTGTCATATTTAATATGACAATTAATATATCATTGCCTTAAAAAGTAATGGCAGCAAGAATAGACAGAATGGTTCTGAAAGTCAGCTGATTGCAAATGCCAGTTTGTGAGGGGGGCAGTGTGTAGGGAGCTAGGCACAAGCAAAAAACAGAAACAGTGAAGACTCTGAAACAATCAACCAGACATTTAAATCAGTGATAACTAGATCAATGACTGCTGAAGCTTTTCTAGGAAACAGAACAAAAAATTTCTACCTCTCCATATAGTCAAATTACATGACAGCAGCCCACAGGTTTTAAAGAGAAATGATTTCAGGTAGGTCCCACTGCATGGCTCTTGTCCCACACATTGTTCCTGCATACGAACATTTTATCATGTTACTGTTTGCAATCAAGAGCTCAATAACCCATTCAGAGAAACAAAAATCAGAAAGGAATTCATCCAGTAAAGGCATCTTCTAAATAGCATGGTTCAAACATTCTTTGTCATGAATTGTCTGTAGATGTTGCAGTCTAAGTTTGTCTGGCATGCATTACAGTTCCCCAGTTGCAGTAAATCTAAAAAGTCAGATTCATAGACATCCTTGATGTGACCTTTTAATTTACACAAGAATATTTGGCAAAAGTATATGAGTGTCTCAGTGAGACTTTTCAAAAATGAATTCCATGTTCTACCACATGCAAGGGCAGAATAAATGATTTTCCATTTTAAAGATGTGATTTGTGGTGGTAGCTTGCCATTGGAAGCATTGCAGAGGATAAAGTTCTGTGAAGCATGAGTAAGAAAACAGGTTTGTAAATGAGAAGCTGAAAGCATTGCCTATGTACTGGACATGACTGTGATGCTCTGCTCTGGGCTACTTCTTCATG
The DNA here is from genome assembly GCA_013400215.1 of Cisticola juncidis. NCBI lineage: Eukaryota > Metazoa > Chordata > Aves > Passeriformes > Cisticolidae > Cisticola > Cisticola juncidis. The sequence goes on along the minus strand of VXBR01003881.1, from coordinate 269,257 downwards.
GATTTGATGTTTCACAATATGATATCTAGTTAATACATTGCAGATGTGTTGTGAGGAGGCTGTGCAACATCTGATATGCTTTTGCTTGTGTTAAGATTTGCAGGCCTCCAGCAAAGCTTTGCAAACCTGTAGGCTTTTAGTTCACATATGATTTTAAATCTGATTGAAGAAGCAGGCATCAAGTAAGGAGAGAAAGGTTTAAATGTAATTTAAGTGACCTCTTGCTTAGAACTACGCTAGAAAAACCTCTCCCCGATTGCTGCAATTCTGAGTCAGTAAGTAACTTGGTATGCCAGCCAGTAAGACTCAGGTTTTCCAGAATCAATATTGCAGTTATTGAGTAATTATAGTACTTGCTTGGGAAGATGGACAGTGTGATATTTGTTCAGGGGCTGATGAGTGATAATGATGCTCAATGAAAGACGATAATTGAAAACAAAATGATCTTAATGCAGTTGACTGACACAGAAGAAAGATTACAGTCTTTAAATCAAAACACACTTTTTCTTCTTGATTATCAATAGATTAGTTTAAAAATAGCAACCAGCAGCAAGACTTTTAGAGGGTAATATACAACTTGCACTTCTTCAGATCATCAATAAAGACTCTTTAAATGCTAATGCTCTTAGAAAAGCATTTTCTCACTCAAGGTGTTCTTACGGGCTATTACCGATCAGAAATAAGAGGAAGTGTCTGCATTTCCTTTAAAAGCTAAGAAAGTTAAACTTTGGCAATACACCCTTTCACTCTTCTGTAACTTTTAAGCAAGTGCACATTTAATATATGTCATTAGTCTGTGAAGCACACACAGCATGTATTCCTCATCCTTCTGCTATTGCTTATACACATTAGGGACTTTGTCTTCACTCCATGGAATTGCTGCAAGTTCATCAACAAACACTCCCAGTTGTTAATTAAAACATGATGTCAGAACATTCAAAGAATATTGCAAAAGTAATTAGCGTTGTACACTTTGGTAATACAGTAATATTCTCCTGAAGAGGATGAGAACCTCACCTAAAGATATGAGAGTAGGAAAGACGTGATTTGCTACTCTGGTTCCATGGTATTTCCCCACTCTCTAGTAAAGTGTAAGTTAGCAATCAAGCATAATTTCTCTGTATTTAATTACATGTAGCTGGGCAAAATAGTATGTAAGGATGATGTGTCTCTCTGAAACTTCAGCCAAAAATCTACTTGGAGAAAAATACTTGTTTCTATGCAGATCAGACAACTGAATAGAACAAGGACTCTTAAAACCAGTACATTACTGGAGTCCTGTCCCAAGAGGAAAAGAACAAGAGTGTAACTGGAATTTAAAAGAAGAGAAACTCTGGAGTGGAGAATTGATTGTGGCTGGTGGCCTCTGCTAATTCCCAACTCCTTTGTCAACACACTCAAACATGGGCAAAATAAGCAGCATGGATGTGTTACTGCTGCCTGTTTGTTGCCCTAGGCAGGTATCTTCTTTGTCAAAGACAACACACTTGGCAGGAACACCAGATATACTCTCATTATCTTGATGGACATATGCCCTGGGTCTGGAAAAATGCACACCACAAGGGTGTCTGAACTTCTGCTGTAACCTCTTGGTCACCACTGTCCCATGGTCAAATCATAATCTGAGCACAGGGGGAGAATATCTCCTCAGCCTGCCCCTTCCTAACACTTATCTCCTCACCTTGTGCCTGGTAGGAAGGCAGCTAAGCTACCTGAAAAGATGGTCTAAAATCCAAGTTTACACTAGCAGTGCCCTTTGCTACAGAAGACTTCATTAAAAGAAGGCAGCCTGCCCATTCTAAAATCTGCTTGTTTTTTAGCAGATATGTGTCAGTCCCTTTTTACAAGAAGCCACAGGAGAGTCAAAAGAATATACATCCTAATAACTCCTTAGAATGTAACACTCATTGCCAATGATAAAATGAAATATGATGCATATTCTATGTATGTATGACATTATCGAAGAAAAATAAGGAAAGGGTTCTCAAATTTTAAAGCTGTAAATTTCTCTCAGTGTTTTTTCCCCTCAATGTTTTCTTTGTGATTATATAAGATAATTATTTCTCCCAATTTCTCATTATATTTTCTCTTGAGTCTATGTAACAAACTGATTTTTTTTAACTCATAGACCTGTAAAACTGTATTACGTTTTAACATGAAAAACAGTTGGAAAATTGCTGTAGTAGTTTACATCTAACAGAAACAAGCATTTTATTATGTTTATGTTGTTTACTGAAATGAATATTTGACCTATGTATTATCAAATAACTATATTTAGTTGTCATAGAAGGTACTTTTATATATATATATATATGTATATTTATTTTAAATGTAGCTAAAATTAGAAGACAAAGCCCTTATGGATCAGGTGGAAGCTGATGATTCTTTCTCTAGGTAGGTCACTGGACTGGGAATTAGATTTAGGAGACCCCTTTCTGCCTGAAGAAAACTAAATTTGGTCTCCTGTGTGCATTTTCTAATACATCGGGCATAAGATATTCACAGCCAATCCATGCAAAAACTTAACCTGGTTAGTAATCCAAAAATAGTGACCAGATGATCTTGAGAGGTCCCTTTCTATCTCAACCATTGCTTTTGGTTCTGTGGTTTTATATTCTGTTCAGGAGAATTGTAGTTCTGGACATATGAGTTCCAATCCCTTTCCTTTTCCTTTTTCTTTCACTTCTTTTATAGACTATTAGCCAATAGGTCACAAACTTGAAAATTTGGCAATATGAGTTAATATCCTTTTAGGACACAGAAGAACAGAATCTTCATGAAAGATGGAATCTTGATTTCAGAGTGAAATTTGTTTTTCTCACTTTCAGATGGTAATTTTTTAGCAGAATTTATGCAAGGAGCCTGAATCAAAATACTCAATTAATTTTAAGTCACCATAAATTGCTTTGGTAATTTAGTAACCTATTTGCCAAAATATTGTTAGTGATCAATTCGACCAGTTCCAAAGTAATTTCTCGTATATTTTAGGCTTTCCATTTGCATGGTCTCAGGCACCTGTTTTCAGTTTTACAACAACTTAGAGATGGCAGGTTCTATTAATTTATAAGCAAAATTAGAGCTTATATCAGAGCTTATATTTTTTGTAACTCATTTACCATACATGTATATTTATTTGTAAATATCATATACCACTGACAGTATGTTTTCTGCAGAAGACAAGAAGTCAGAAAATAATGTCTATGATTAGTATCCCAGAATTGATTATCAGCAGTATGACTTTTATAAAGTTAATCATGTCAAAAACTGCAAAGTTAAAATTTTTTTGTTACATTTATTCAATTTTCTCAAATAAAAAAATTAGTGTACTTCTGTGGGCTTTTTTTTTCTAATGCTTTAATATTGAAAATCCATAAAGCTGTTTTGACAGATGAACAACACAACTTTGTAACAGAATGGAAAATTTTAGAAACTGAATAGCTGATAAAAGATGAGTGGAACCAGGGAGGACTGATGTTATAGCTGAAGGCAGCATTAGAGATTAGGTACTCATTTGGCTTTTCAGAAGGCCTGGTGACTCATTCCACATAAATGAAGTTTGTGATATGTAATGAAATGCTTTCTATCTTCACTGCAAGGAAATTAGCACGTATTTTGTGAGAAGAATATTAATATTATCTTGCATGTGTTTCAGAGCAGGAACACATTAACAGAGGAGATTGGAAGAGAATTTCACTTTTATAATGTCAGGTGGTAAAAGCTTTAAAACAAGGTCACCTTTGTAAAGTAATGAGATAAAATTAAGTTATAAACAAACCATGCCTAAAAATATATTCAGTCTGTTTCACTGACCAAATGTAATAGCTTGTTGCCTCAAATTGTGGATTCTCTTTACCACGAATGATATTCATGTGTTCAGAGTGGAATCTGGAAAGTTAAGCTGCTAGAAAGCCATGGTTTGGTGAGGGAGAAGAGATAAGCATCTCAGTGGGCAGAGTCATTTAGTGCAATTGGGGGAGAAAACCAGACAAGCTGTTTTACAGTTTTTTCTGCTCTGCATTGGAAAACAATACATCTTTTTTTTTCTCTCCCTTTTTTTCCCTGTTGTTTTTTTTTCCCCCAGGAGAGCAGGAGTGAACAGGAATGGAGATGTAGTTGAGAAAAATAGTGATAGAGGAAACTAAAATGAGAGATACAATCAGTATGCCATAAGAGCAAGATAGGACAGACAGAGAAATTAAAAATGCCATCTTTATTCTTAATTTGAAAACAAGACAGATATGAAATAAGGCTGTACATTTGCAACATTGGATTAAATGGGACAATTGGCCAAAGAGAAGGTTGGTTAGTTAATCAACAGTATTTTCTTAGACAGGATTGGATTATTGTATGGGTGGTTTGTGAATTAGGCACAATAGAGTATTAGAATGAGAAAATGAAAAAGATATATACGTGTGTGTGTGTATAGATGTAGATATAACATAATGGAGATTATCTAGGAAGAAATATTGAATATAAGGAACTAGTAGTTTGATATGAAGACACAGATAGTGAGATAGATAGAAAATTGATCTTAAGGGCAACTTGAAAATGAAGATGAAGAAACACATTTGATGATTAAAAAAACTGGCCTTGCAACCTTGCAATCTTAACTTACTATCAGGATGACTTATGGTAATAGTGGACATACTTCTAAGTAGGTAGCATATTTTTAGACATAATGCAAGACTCCCTCCTGGTTTATGAAAGGGCCACAAAGATCAGAGATTTCTCTTAGTTATCCAACTTAAATGTAAGTAGAGCTCTTCAACATCATTCTTTTAAATTATGTTTATAAAACCCCTGCCAGCCTTAAACACACACACACACATGCACACACATCACACAGCTCCTCATTCAGTCAGTGGTTTGTATCTTTACAGCCCCATACATCTCTGGGTCAATGCAAGGAATCTGATCAAGGATCTAAAAAACAGGTGGCTGTAATTTTTTTAAATTTAGCTGAACTTCCTTCATCAAAATGTTTTTATGTTACCTTTGCAATTTTATTGGTGGTCAGGTAGAAGTTTGTACTGATTGGTACAAGTTAAAATACAATGAACTTTCCTGTTAACTTCAGTAATTATTTTAGAAATGCTATTTAAGACCCAACATTTTATTATCCACTTTCTCTAAAATGTAGTTCCCTTCCTTTGAAACAGTTTATAAACATAACAACTTCAAATTTTTGATAAAGAAAACACCAGGGAATCTAATAATGCTTGTCTACCACACATTGGTGAAATAAATCTTGTTCAGTTAATGTTTCTGAAAGACCTTGAGGGCTTTTGATGAGGTGCTTATTACTTCTCGAGCATGCTCTTATAATTAAATATTGTGCTTTATAACTTCTGCTGGGGTACACTGACAGAGCACCAGTGAAATTAAAATAGCTGCAGATTTATACCAAATAAAGATCTTCTGAGAAATATTTAATGCTTATTACCAATAAATAACCTGAGGGGTCTAGATGAATAAACAGCATAGTGTTATTGGTTTCAAGGGAAAAAGTCATATCAGGAAAAAAAAAAAAAAAAAAAAAAAAAGGCTTTATTTTGCATCGGTTTAACAGGTAAAAGCATAACATTTTAACCAAAGGTCAAATCTGTGGACCCAAGGTCTTGAGGAAAACAAAAAGACATGGTCACCATTTGTTTTCTGAGTAACACACATTTAAATCTGTCAGAGCATTCTCATGTAAACACAGAGTACATCCAAGTATGTGAAAAAAAGCGGAGAAGGAGAAAGGAGGTTTAATATATATTTCCACAGGTTCACTACATGTAAAAGATATCCCTGAACATGACTAAAAGCCAAGATTATGTCATTATTTGAAATATGACCCACCTTTCTAAGTTGACACTTGTGGTCAGTGATTTTAAAGCAAAACTAAAACAGTCTCACCCTGTCAGAGAGACTGCATTTCTATAGGAAAGATAAACTGTAAGATAAATTAAAGACATCAAGAGATGAAGACAAGATGTATGTATTAATATATTTTAAGTTTGCCAAAATAGACCCATGAGATCTGTCTATAGTTATATGAATGATATTTTAAGTTTCTGTGCTTAAGATTTCATTGAATGTGGTTATTTGAATAAAAATTCTGTGCATGTCTTCTTTCTCACAGTAAGAAAAGGGAAGCAATGAAAAATTTGAAAGAAATAGAGGACACTTGTATACAGCAAGGGTCCACAGAATTTGTACCTTTTTCTATAACAGTCTGAAAGCTTAGGTTTGAAAATCATATTCACAGTGAAGAAAGTGCTTTATGTATTGATATGCTCTCCCGTAATACAATATTGTCTAGTTGCCTGACCATATTGATGGCTCAGACTTCATTTTATACTCTGGAGATTCTGCAATTGGTCTCCAGACAGCATCAGCTACTGCAGAGATTTTTGAGTGTTGTAGCCATGTACAACTTCCAAATAGGAATGGCCTATGCTGCGCAAGTGTCAGAAAAGCACCAAAATCTACATGTATTCAGAGCTAGCTAGCAGTGAAGATTACCAGGTGTTTAATGCAGATTACCCTGTAACCTCAACCTGCCTTTCAGAAACCACATCATTTTCTCTACCAACCCTAAGAAATTATTTGATTATAATGGCAGAGAAAAAACTACATGACTTATGAGGGATTTTTGAGCTCTCACAAGCAAAAAAAGCTTTCATGTTCAGATTGAATTCAGCCAAGTCTTCATTTATTAGGACATCCTATCTAATGTCTATTTTGAAGTAGTTCTTCATTAACACTATGTAAAGTGATATTACTTGGAAGCAAATGTAGAAGATTTAGGTTAGCCTATAGTTCTATTTAGACCTTTGTATCTAAAGCTTTTAAAGTACTGTAATTTTCTCCTCAAGTTTATGGATCTGCAGGGCAGAAAGCTCAAAATTCCAGTCAAGTGATCTTGTGTTGATTATTTTCAACACTGCCAGCTTGAAATTTTAATGTAAATTATGTGTGACTCTTCATTGTTGATGACCCTTCTATGACATAAACCACCTTTGCTTGCTTTATAAATTATCAGTGAAGACTCTTGTTTAGTAAGGGAATGAGGGGATGATGGGGGTTAATATTTGCAGATCTTCATTTGGTGATTGAAGGTCATATTAACTCCATCTACACACCCTTTGCTTGGGAATGTCCAGTCTTTGAAAGTTCACCCATTAAAAACATTAAAGATAAAAGTGTTCATAAAATACTGTGTATCACCTTTTCCATGGACAATATAAAACCAAATTGCATTATTTCACTCTTAAAATAAATAATTAAAAAAAGACACTGTAAATATGTCATATTCTTCTGTGATAACAATTCATAACTAGAAAATTATTGAGCTATGATTAAAACTATTTTAATGTCTCTACTTTATGATACTAAGATTTTTTAAGGTTTTGTGTTGTAGTTTTGTTTTCTTGTAGTTTTATGAGAAAGAATATTGGACGTTAACAGGAATTACAAAAAAGTTCGCTAAACTGTTCATTTATAATGAAGTTGTGCTAAATATTTTGTCCTGTAAAATCAAAAGCAAGTAAAATATATCAGCCTCTCAGTGAAGCAAATTATATGGCAATTGATAAAACTCCCTTTGCTCAATAAAGTAGATTATAATATCCGTGAGTGCAAATCCTTGCTGGTATTTAGTACTGCAGAGAAGATAGGTTTTATAGCTGCTAAGCATCACTGCGGAGGGAGTTCAGTATTCTGTGAAAGACTTTTTTCTCATCTCTGGTATCTGGTCTTTGACCAGTGTTTGAACTGCAGCTGAGATTTAAGGTGTTTTGTTTGCCTGTATATCTGCACATCCTCAGCTTCTAACTAATACCTTTGCAAAGTACTCTTGAAAATTCAGTATAAAAATAATATTAAAATATCCAAATGAATAATTTCTAACATTCTTTACATCTATTTTCATTGACAGATGTCAGTACCAAGTACTCAAGAGAATACAGAGAAATGTGCTATAATAAACTGCCAGAACAAGGACTCAATGTGAGCACTGCTGGACAGTTCAAAGGAAATCAGTTCAACATCTCCTGCCTTGGATTCCTGTCAGGTGCATATTGATTTCTGTAAATTTAACTAGATAAACTGATAGTCATTTATCTGACATTATATCATTGTCTCAGTCTTCTTTCTTTTAGAATTTTTTCTTTTTTTGTCATATTTTTATTTTACTATGAAAACTAATGCCAGTGCAAGTTTGTGCTTTGAAACTAGTCTGAGAATATTTTGCAGGGAATTAAAAAGTTCATAGGTGACCTTCAGACTGGGAACAGATTGCTCCTGAGTTGTTCTTTATGACATTTCTTTTTCTTTTCTTCCCAAAATTAAGGCTATTATTAACTGAAATAAATAGAGGATTAAAGCCACTGGAGGCCCAAATCTAGCTTACAGTATATTTTTGTAATTAATGTCTTTCTATTCAGAACATGAATCCATTTGGTTATGTAACACTAGAGTGAAATTCTTTAGTAAAGCCCTTTAACACAACATTGTGATATTGAATTGATGTCCATACTAGATAAGAAAGTAGAAAGATGCCTCCTGGGAATAAAGGTGGCTTATTTTACAGCTTTATTTTACAGCTATATATTGGTGTCCCTCAGGGTTTCATGGGTAGATCAGTCAGTATCTCTATCTGACAGCTGGATAGCAAATCCTACCAGTGTGTATAATGTTGTGCATGTAATGAAAAGTTTCAATTGACTTCTCTGCTTTCTGAACACATAAAATGCCAGAGCTGTGCTAATTGTGCATGCAATAAATATTTTCAAGTGCAGACTCTTTTTCAGATATAGCATTAAAAAGTAATCAATTGTGCTCTATCCCCTTGAGATTACTCTACAATTCATCCACCAGCAGTCATGACACTGAATTCTAGGACTAGCAGTCAAGTTGGGATTTTAACTCAGTGAGTTGTCATGGCATATTTCCAGGACATGATCATGCCACAGCTGTTTTCTTCCGTAACAAGGTGAATTATAGCAGACAGTGAAGCCAACAAACCTCTTAGCATTTGAGTAGGGTGCTCTCTGCCAACCAGGGAGCAGGCATTGACAGGATTTGGCTTTGGAAGGGCTGGCATTTGTTCCATTGCTTTCATTTGCCAACAACAGTCATTATATAGAATGGTCGAGTGGTGCCTCCTGTAGGGACATGAGATTACAGTGAGAGATAAGTAACAGCAGGAAGAACATTAGAGTTCTCCTTTGAAAAAGTCCATTTTTAGATGACATTTTCTACATATATGGCTGAAATAGAGTTTCTGAATCTAAGTGAACCCTGAAATGTTCATGATTCTGATTATCAGGAAAGAATAAGGCAGTCTGTGCTGAAATACATTTAATATGGTGAAGCCACTTTCTGACACTGAGTTATTATAAATACGTCCTAAAGTATTTCATAGATTTTTAAGAATTTAGGCAGTATTGTCATTGGCTGTGGGATCATACAAACTGTTTAGGCCAGAATATAAATTGTCTCTATATTTAGTGTGAAAAGTACATATTTAATCTAATCTATATCCTACAATGATAGAACCTAGCATGAATAATATTACTTGTATTCTTTTCCATAAATATGAAATGAATTGTCCATCTAGATTACAACACAAGGTCAAGCCATAAACCCTTATTAGTCAAGCAGAGAGGTACTAAAGTAGTGCACAAATCCCTAAAACTGATAATCTCTATCATTGTTTTATGTGCTCAATAATTGTCCCCTAATCAGAAATACTGATGGCTTTTGATTGTTTCTTATTTAGGCTGACTCCTTTCAGGAGGCTGTAAAACCATTGTTTTCTAACTAGGAGCAGTTGGAAATCTCTGTACGTAATGACAGGTTGTTATCTGGCACTGTTCCTGTTCTAACATCTTGTGTAACAATACTTTTCTCAGCATGAATTCCAAACCAACTGCTAGCAATACCTTTAACGTATCTTTTTCAGGCAGATTGTTCCCCTTGTGCAAACATATATGCATAGGAAGTGTTAAAATACAGTATGGTTGTGAACAAAATATGAACTCGACCAGATTTGTTAACCATATGGACAGACACACAGAAACACACAGGAGTAGCATAAAGAAATGATATCCACAAGAAGATCAAACAAGTTCTGGTTATCTGATTGGTATGTGAAAGAAGAGTTAGGCTTGCAAATTAAGAAAACACTTAGTTCATCTAAATTTCTCACATTAAGATAATATGACATTGAAGACTGTGGAGGCAGAATAATAAATATAACCCTTTGATTGGATTGATTCAAAATTTGACATATCTTCACTTGCATAGCAAGAAATTAAGTTAAAGTGAAGCAAATCAAAGAAAATCCATAAATTATAATATTGAAGATCTCACAATAGCAAGAAAGTTTCTGTCAAAATGAGATTCTAATTGAATTTTTTGTTTTCTTTCTAAAATGGGTACCAGTTGCTTCCAGATTGCTTTCCAGGACAGCACTAACAGTAAGGTTTAATAACATGTATGTGTAGGAATAAGAGTATTTGAATCAATACTACATTTAGGATCTTTGGGCTAAAAATACCATTAAAAGCAAATTAATGATGTGAAAGAATTATATGCAGAGTCACTGCTGCATCAATGAATACTGTAGTTAAAACATGTGTGTAGTGCAAATTCACGTTCACCCCTGTTGTCAAGGGAACTATCACAGATTTGCATAATCTAAGAATCTCTTTTTTTTTTTTTTTTTGCTGTTTAAGTAGAATTATAATGTTGAAAATCTATAATGCCATACTGTTATTTCCAGTACCGACCAACAGCCATCTTTTTCCTAATAGTCAATTACAAAAAAAACCACAGAATATAAAAAGTACTGGATTAATAACCGATTCATGACTAAACTATGCAGATTGACAATTTTCTGCTGTTGGAATGACTTCCAATTTACATTATGCTTGGATATAGAAGGATGTCAATGGTCACTCTAGAGCAAGGCCTCACAGTATTATTTACAAGTAAATTAGCCATGCATATGGAAACATGTAAAACCAAGCATGTTCAAATGTTACAGTGAGAAGTTAATAATAGCATCAGTACTGTTTCAGCCCTGAAACAGCCTTAGGAATACTCTGAGTTTCATGCAGGAAGAGTACTGGAATTTGATTACTTCCAGATATGATGAGATATAGAAGAACAAAAATGCAGAGTACAAATCAGGAGAAGGAAAGGATAGGAAAAGGGAGTAAAAAGACATGGAAATGTTTCATATTTGCATAGAAGGAAAAATAATGACCAAATTTCAATGAAAATCAAAGAAAAAATGGGATATCGTGCAGTTGTCTAAAGATATGGGAAAAAAAATGAGAAAAGCCAGCCAGATGTTCTGTCAAATTTTACTTCACAAGTACCTTCCTAAAAGTAACTGATTGAATTAGGTAGATAACTTCCAATCATATTGAATTTATGGCAAATAATTACATTTATCATGTATGTTTTAAACTAATTAATGTCTGAAAGTCAGAGAAGTTGCTCTGTGTAATTCTGGTCTGATACATGGTCATCTCAAACTTTTCTTGCACTGCAGGTGATATGAAGTCTCTGATGCAACAAGGCTGAAATAATATCATCTGCTTCTTGAAAAGAATCTCAGGGAAAATCAGCCATTTCCTGCAACAATTTCCGGGTATCAATAAGGCTGCAAAGGAGATATTGAAACAAAGTTTCACTAAGGAGAAAGGAAAGACAAAACATACCTTCAGTATGGTTACTAAAATTTTAGTAGTTGTCTGAGAGCTCTACACAGTGATAACAGTCATAAAAAGGAAAAGATTAGAGCCTTGTGCTGCTTCGGCTATATTATTACCTGATGTAGCTAATCTAGTTTAAAACTAGATTAGGTGTACTTCCAACACACTGTCTTGGGTTGAAAAATGTAACCAAAAATGTGTATTCTATTTTCATCTGTTGAAGCCAGTTGGGAGATATTGTTCTTTATCTCTTGTAACTCTAGGGGTGGAAAGAGGGCAGATGCCTTCTGTTAATGGACATCTGCTAACATCAGATAAGGCAGGGCCTCCTTATCTCTTCCTCCACCCATCCTCCTCGGAGGGACATCACCTGTGAATGGGCCATTGAAGGCCTCTCACATGACTGATAACATCACCTCATTCCATTGTGAGATGCTCCACCCAGTGGGAGTAGCCAAAGCCTTTCACTGGGATAAAACCAGTAATCCCAAACAACAATTTAGCTGGTTTTCTGCTGAGTTCTTGGAGCAAGACCATACCCATCTCGCTAACACTGGACACCTTTTTCTACAGGATCATCTCTACTTCACAGAACAACATCTGTTACTCCAGGAAGCCTTATTTGGACTGCTTCCAACACCCTGACAACAGGGTGTAAGGTCATATCTCTGACTCAGGGTTTTCTGGGACTTTTGTTTGTTTGCTTGTTTGTTTCTTTTTGTACTACTATATTTTTTAATACTCCTAGTAAGCAACTGTTATTCCTATTCCCATATTTTTGCCTGAAAGCTCCTAATTGCAAAATTGTAATAATTTTGAAGGAGGGGGTTTTTACATTCTCCGTTCCAAGGGAAACTCCAATTTTTCCTGATAGATGCTTGTCTTTCCAAACCAAGACACACACTTATGGCACTTATGGCACTTCTTGTATCTTTGCATGGTTCCAGTTCACATTTTTAATGTAGTTAAGAACAGGCCTTTACTTTATGGATGATGCGCAGTTAGGTGCAGCTTCGTAACTAACTATCAGTCGTGGCTAAAATGCAGGAGTCTGACTTCTAGAGAAATAAAAGTATTATTTAATCTATCCTGGACACTAAACTCTAAAAATAAGTAACACAGAATCCAAATTTTAGTGAAAATATATTTGACCCCTTGATTTAGGAAACTAATTTGAACAAAAGGAAAGAGGAACATGAAAAGACGAGTCTAAATATCCACAAACAGAACTTGGGTGGTGGAGAAAAAATAGTAGAAAACTGCATATCAGCCCAAAAAGATCACAGATGCAGTGAGAGAATGAGAAGTACTTCAGGTTTGCTATAGAGCAAATAAGCTGAATTCAAAGGCAACACTGCATTTATTTTAAAAGTGTTGAGCTTGAAAAATATTTCATCTTGAGATCTCAAAATAGTTTTTAAGAACTAATTAAAACATCTAAGCATCACCTTCAAATATGCCTATGAGGACTGTAAAAATTATTATTTTATCCTCATTAAAAATTATGATACACTAGGGACACCTGGGAATAGCACGATTTTCTTGATTTCTAGGTTTCTCTGTAAACTGTAAGGACATTCTCAGACCATCAGTCAATATGCCAGTTGGAGCTGGCATCTGAAGGGATTGTAACAGATGGTGAGTGTGATCATTTTCATTCAGTTCTCAGTGCACTGATTTAGCAATTGTGTATTGAAAATAGGTATTTTATAGGAGATATCTCTGCCTTGGTCACCTGTGAAATCTAGGAACTGAGACAGAATAAACATATCTGAAGTGTTTAAAATATTCCTGAGTACAGCTTGACTTTAAGAAAAGGATGGTTAATGGTTAGTGAGACATTCATCTTTCAAGATTTGCCCTCCAACCCACATGATATTACTAAGAAAAAGGCTTTTCAAGAGATTCATTCACAGTTACATATTCTTGTTCATCTTCAGGAATGAACTTTCCTTCTAAGATAAATTTATTTTTCTAAATTTGAGATTCCTCATCCAAATGATAAGTGCATCAGTGAGGGTAAAACATCAGCTACTGTCAATAGTGGTCACTGACAGAACAGCTACATTTGACATTGTGCATAATGTGCGTACATACACACATTGGCAGAACAGAATTAATGATTCTTATATTTATAAAATCTGTTAGCCTGTATATATATATGCTAAACCAACCATGAGGTAGTGTCAAGCTAGGGATGTCTGGGACAGTAGGGTCTGTCATATTTAAGAGATGGAAAGGATTTAATTTCTTTCTTTCATAACATGTTTATTTCGGCTGTTGTTATTTGAAGGGTATAGATGTGTTGATGAATAGGGAATATATGACTTCTGTCTGATTTTTCACTCTGGCTAGCCTAGTCTTCCTTCTATTGGGTTCCAAACATCACAGGCTAGGGTTTTTTACTTCATTTGTTTGCTGATACACTGCCATGATTTCAGGCATAAAGTTCTGCTGAACTTTTTTATGAAATTAGAAATCAAATGAGAATACAAAGTCAGAATGCTTTGATTAATGTTCTGTATAGTCAGGATTCTGGCTCTATTCCATTTTTCTTTCACAGCATATGTGAGTTCTCACTATCTTTGCAAGTTTAGTCAATATAATGGCCTTACATATTTTTCTTATACTGCTCTTTGAGGCATCATCTTTTTTGTTTCCAAACATCTAGCTCCTAACAGCATAATTGAGATAAAAACTTCACACCTAATTAGAGATAGAAAATGGATTCAGACAAAAGTTCTTTTTGTATATGTTGCTCGATTATGGAGAAAATTGTGCTGAAATATTTAGAAAACATTAAGAAGTGTAAATAATTTTGGGGTTTATAGTTGCAGGAACTTAGGTAAACAACTTGGTAAGAAGAATTAACCAGGTGCCAAAAAATTTTAGGAAGTTACAATCTGGGTGAAAGCAAGCTAACATAATTCTGGTTAACAGTCATCATAATAACATTCAAAAATAAAAGTAAGCACGGATAAATTTATTAGAAATATTTATGAGGCCACTTTTTCAGTTGTCTGTCTTACTAAGCATAGTGATAACAGGCAACAGCTGCTGCAAACTTATATGTTGTCACACAGAAATGTTGACAAGTCACAAAAAAGACAGCATAGAATCTGGTCAGATTACAAATGGGGTTTATGTAAAGCATTTCACTCTGTAAATAAGATTTAAAAATATTTTTATTAATCTCCATTTCAAATATCTTTGTCATTTTTATGAAGACCATTACATGTAGTGTACAAGTCATACACATCTTTTCTCTTTGGATAAAATTATCTTTTTTCTTTTTTTTTTTTTTCCCTCCATGGAAATACTCTGTATACATTCTGTATCACATTATAATCAGAGTTAGATGCTAACCAGGAAAAAACAGATTTTACATGTTGTATTAAATATATCCCAGTACTTTTTGTCAAGTGCAAATATGTCATCTTGCATCAAATTCATAAACAATTTCTTATGAAAAATGTATAATTACTTGCCTATATTTATAAATGAGGATTCTCAGGACAGCAAAACTTGCTTCCAACTTTGGTTCAGATATAAGAACAACTGTATATAAATATATATGTTTTTTGTAAACAGACTATTCTCATATTCTTCAGTAATACTGTTTAATTCAATATATTTGTGTTTGAAGTGCTAGATTATTTTGCTATGGTAAGGTGTTTTTTAAGAAGCAAGATAATTGTTTTTACTTAATTTGACTTCCAAAATAGTTGTTGAAAATTGTTGTTACTTTCAATAAATCACATTATCAAGACTACATCATATGTACATTCTGCAGAAAATATATAATGAGAATTTACTTGTAACAGCAATAAATAACATACTACTGTACATGCAGAAAACAAATTAAATCCAGACATATTTAAAATTGCTTTTTAAAAGAAGCTGTTTTTTTATGAATAGGAAAGAAAATCTTACAAATTAAATTATTGAAACTGTTTTTGTTATGAGAAGTTGAAATATTGAAACATGAAAACGTGTGCTTGCAATATTTAAGGTTTACTTTGTCATTTTTAATGTGCTCATTTCACTGTTTCCATATACTGCATGCAATTATTGAAGTGATTATTTTTCCCAGAGAGGGATACTCCAGTAATAACATAATATTGAGATTATTCATATTTCTGAGATATATTACAATGCAAAAATAAAGAAATGAAACTCCATTCATATGGTGCTACTATCCAGATATTCACACTCCATGTGACAAGAGATGCTACCTGTAACCAAATCCAGTGATTCTTGGCATCTCATTTCTCAGAATTTGCTGAACTCAATGGTCCAACCAGTACCTTCTGGTAGCAAAATGCTAATTTTTGATGTCTCCTATTGATTTTAGCAATCTGCATTTTATGTGTTGGAATATACTATAGGATGTACAGATTTGGGGTTAATATGTATTCAATATTTTCTTCTTTCTCTAATTAGACCTCTTGGCAAAACTTTGTTTTAAAGATTTTTTTTCTTTTTATTTATGCATTTATATTAATGTGAAAACTAACTGTACAGATGGTATTTTCATAAAAGCCCATTGAGAATGGCTGAGAGAATAATCCCAAATAAGTTCCTATGAGAAATAGCAAAACATGAGGTCACATCTGGAACTATGAATTTATTTTGCTACATGCCTTACAAGAAAATGAGTACTACAATACTTTATGGGGACAATTAAAACGTAACAGCTCACTGTGAGCTAAAGCTGCAAAAGGAACTTAGACTAAAAGCTCAATCCTTGAGTAGACATTCACCATCCATCGTTATGAAATCCTCATGAGAAGCCTGACTCTGCCAGTAGATGCATGCAAAAAACCTAAATCTTTTCCAAGTACAAGTCTCTGTAGGAATTTTATTCTAGCTCTTTTTTCAAATTATTTACTTTTATGTCCATATTCACACCTGTGAAATCATGTCTTTACAAAAAGTTGTCTGAGGATTGTGCTGATCTTCTTCTACACAGTCAACAAATTAGATGATGTTTTAGGAACTGGGAAACATCGTGAGAATAAAATATGGGGAAAGATGTTTTCTAGTTTTGTGTCTGTTTTCTGTACAGTTTGGTGGCTGCCTGCGCTAACAATCAGCAACCAGCAGGAAAATGTAACCCACTGATACGATCCAATTATAAGAGATGCCTCTGTCCAAACTCAGGTTCAAAAGAGCCTAACTGAAGTCAACAATACAGATTTTATTTAACAGTCTATGTGAGGTAGAGATAGAAACTAGAGCAGGGGGGAGAGAAAGAGAGTTAAAGAGAGATTAAGCAGAAGATATCACCACTATGTGAATTCCTGTGGTGTGCCCTTGGTCCTTCTTCACCCTGGACTTCACTGGTGGAGGTCCTGGAGTAATTCTTCTGCAGGTACCACCTTTATACAGTCCAAGTCCTGGGTAGCCATGGGGTCTAGATGCCATTTCCACAACTTGGGCCAGTGTGTGTCCTTTCTCAGTTTGCTACTGTGTGTATTTTTTGTGCAGATGCATTACCCAGATCTGGTTTACCGGGCCTGGAATTACCATCTTACTGCTGTTGCTATCTGCACTTAGCCCAGCTCTGTTGCATTATGTTATTTTGGTCCTGTGTACCCTCTTGTAATGGTTTTATCCCTAAGTTGCCTCCCCGCTCCCTAATGTCAATCTTGCCACTCCTCCCAGTTCACCAGAACCTTCCCTGTCCATCCCTGAATCCACTTCCTGGCTGCCTGTACATCACTCCGTGCCCCGTCCCTTTCTCTGGAAAGTTCCCCAAGGAGTATTGAGTGATTTGTCTGGAACCAAGGGAGCCCTCCCCTGAATTCCTGGAATGGTTATCCATGCTGTCAATCGTTTCCCTCACCACCCCCTTTGTCCTCCATTGGTGGACGGTTGGACCCTTCCCCCATCTACTCCCCCCGTTAAACATTGGTGTTCTCCCAGCCTCGGGGCTCTCCAGAGTTTATCCCCCTGAAGTGAGGAGCTCCTGATGACTTCTCAATAAACCCTTGGACTAAATACACCTCGGATTGCCTGCTCTTCTTCCTCGCCGTCATCAAGGTCTCTGCCCGTGCAAGGGGCGATGCCCTTGGCTGCCCCTCTGCACTCCCCAGCACAGGGGAGTGTCCCCCACACTGGCTGCAGTGCCAGAGCTGTCTGGGAAGGTCGGAGTGGCTGCTTGGAGGAGGCACTGCGACACAGTTTCATTGTAGTGGCTTACTTTATGGGAAATTCCCTCTCTGACAGAGTTCTGAGACATTTCAACTGCATTCTCTTAAGTCCTCACCCCCACCTAACTGGGTATGACCAAAAACTTCAACTGGAAGAATTCTATAAACAGCTGCCATTATTGTACATCAACTTTCACTCACTGTTTTACTCCCTCATAGATTTTCACTTCAATAAGATCTTACTAATCTGCTTTTGAATTTAAATCAGCACCATTTTTACAAGCTATGTTGAGGCTTGGGTTGAAATATAGCTGTTGGTGCGCCTCATCCAAATGGAGGATATCTGCAACCCCCTGTTACAAAATGACACAACCTTCCTGCAGCCTCAGGAAAACATGCTGCTCAGACGAAGTAAACATAGGCTTTTTTCTTTGGTCATGTGGTATTTGTCTCATTATAGTTCTCCACAGATTCCATAGTGGCTAGTATTACCTTTAAAAAATAAATTTTCAGAAAGTAATTTTAAGTCTTAAAATATTCACATTCCTGTCAGTACTGGTTTTATATTGTTCACTGATAGTACCAATCCCTATTTACAAAGTATGAATATTTAATATTTTAATACTAGAATAAGCTGGATATTGAATTACCAGAATTTGATAGATTTCTTAATTAGCTTGTAACAGAAATATTCAGAAAAATCCATATGCAGTTTTTTCTTGCAAAAAATCCCCAACAATCAACTTCTAAAACACAACTTTCATTTTTTCAAATATGCCATTACAGAACATCGAATGCTTAGCAATAAATAGAGAAAAATGGAGTACATTCTCTCTTACATTATATCATTAAGGAAAAAATTGCAGGTTTTTAATACCTATATTTTGAACTCATATTAAGGAAATCATGCTTTAAATCGTACATAAGCCTCATTCAGGAACCTTGACTAGATTAAGGACCATGTGAAATATACACAAAGTTTAAATAATACATTAGTTTTTGCTTGATCCATTTTTTCTTTTCCTCAAGCTGAAAGTGCTATGACTGTTGATCAATTCTACGTTCTTTCTTCACATCCATTGATGGTATAGCTGAAAAAGATGTTGCATAATAGCTGTGTGGGTATAATTTACTTCCATGTGAATTGTGAGAATATTATGACTGTCAATATAGAGGAAGAGACATGTGATCTGAAATTGTAGTGTAGTCAATTTCAAAGTTTACATAGAAGTTTTGAAACAAAGTTAAAAATACAATTCTGCAATGACTATGAAGACTTTAATAAAAATGTATTGTTTCTGGCACCAGAGATAATCATGAAAGTGTAGATACTAAAATGAAAAGCACAAAAGCGTGCAGCACTGCAATATTTATATAGCTCTATACTGCAGTGCCTCAGCTCTGTGAACTTGAAGTGCATCAGCCTTACTGCTGAAAACAAACCTAGCTAACTGCAGAATATACCTATCTATTGTACTAATCCTGTCAATATTAAATTTATTAATGCTAGCTTATGAAAAAAAGATATTGAAAGCTTGTCTTCAGACTTCAGAGTATTATTTCAAATCTGCTGAAATAATACTCAAGTGCAGTGGCAAGTGTTTGCAGTCTGATCACCCCTAGATACCATTCTTCTATGGTCTTCATCCATTAAATTTAAGGCCTATCAGAAATTACTTAATATATTGATTCTATTTTCAAATGGAAGTGAAATGAAATTTGTCACCTAGCAAGTAGAGAACTATTTGTGTCAAGGTTTTCAATTATATTTAGACAATCATATTTGAATACGGGGCTGAGGTAACTAAATTTAAAAGCAAGACTGTCAAGCTCTTAGCACTCTCTGCAACTACTTTTTTATAAGTAAAACATATGCCTAATTTTTCTCTAAGCTTGAAATCAATGTGTGTTGAGAGGAGAGTTGCACTGGAAACAGAGCTAACATATTTTCTCAAATAGATGTCTTAGGTTATATAACCAAAAAAAAAAGTGTATTCTATTTCTTCTGTTGAAACCAGTTGGGGAGATGTTTTTCTTTATCTCCTGTAACTTGGGGCAGATGCCTTCAGATAATAGGCCACCTGTTAAAACCAGGTAGGGCAGTGTTTCTTATCTCTTTCCCCACTATCCACTCTCCAGGGAATATCTTCTGTTAATGAGCCATTAAGGCTCACCAGTGACATGACTCATTACACCATCCCATTGTGAGATGCTCCACCCAGTGAGAGGAGCCAACCATTTCTACCAAGATAAAAACTGAGATGTAGGAACACCCAGGATCCTCTTTTCCACTGTATTCTCAAAGACCAGGAACCATCTCACCATCACCAGACCCTTTTCTACAGGATCATCTCTCCTCCACAGAACCACATCTATTTCACCAGGAGGATTTATTTGCACTGCTTCCAACACCCTGACCAACAGGGTGTCAAGTCACATTTCTGACTCTGTCGGGTTTTTAAGTTTTTTGTTTGTTTTTGTACTGCTACATTTGTATTTTTAATATTCTCAGTAAAGAACTGTTATTCCATTTCCCAAAACTTTGCCTGAAAGCCTTTAACTGCAAAATTATAATAATTTAGAGGGAGGGGGATTTACATTCTCCATTCCAAGGGAAACATCAGTTTTCCCTGGCAGATACCTGTCTTCTCAAACCCAAACACAGATGGTGACCATTTTCCTCTAAAATATCTGATAGCTAGCAGGTACTCCAATATCTAACATCATTTCAATCAGCTCCACATCAGTAAGTATCTAAAGAAACGTTTGTGAGAGACTGAACTGCAAAGAAGTTTCTGCATAAAATTATTCTCTGCTTCACTGACGCTAAGTCAGTTTCAAGAAAGAACTCAAAATTCACAGGGAAGAAACATGATTCTCAAGGCTATGATTACAACTATCTTCTGCATAAAGAGAAAGGCCTCTGTCATCTACAGAGTTGAAAATGAAATTAATAATGAAGTTGTAGAAATTGAATATGCAGACTTTTGAAATGTGTCTTCTCTGATATAAGCACTCCCAAAAAAGAGACGAAAATCTGCCTCTCTTTGGTCTTCAGATATATTTTTCTCTTCCAATGGAAAAGTACACTAAAGATGGAACAGAAAAATATTTTTCTACTTAGACCACAGAAGACTCCTGATTTATTCCTATATTCCTAGCTACAAAAAATTTATTGAGGTAGTCATCATCACAGACTAAAACTGTTCTCCACAAAATAAATACAACAACAGCAAGCAGAAACTTAGCCCTTTTGAACTCCTGAACACCTCCAGTTTTACTTATCTTTATATAAATGTAAAGCAAAATACAAAGAATATACTCCTGGAAATAATAAGGAAAATTTTCCAATGCATGGCAGACGTGTAAAAAAAATATTCTGGCAGCTGTCAGCATAGTATCTGCATTCCCTGTTGTACTGAAAATTTACACTTGTAGCCAAGTAACCAGTGGATGGAGAGGGGGTAACTTTCGTCTGTATACTTACGGCTACTGAGGTCTGGTGTTTTTTAAAGAAATATTGTCAGCACTTCCTGCAGAGATGAGAGCTTAAGTTCACAAACATTAATTTCTAATGTGCTTCATACCTACGCAAGTGTGTTCACTTGAGCATGCCACTCTGCCAATACTTTCCCCACAGAAATACCCAACACCTAGTGAATTCAAATGAGTTTAATACACAGACTTGTGATTAATGGAAAATGGCAGAGAGTAAGGGACTGAAACAGTTCGTGCTTTGTTTGATTAATTAATAAGAGACTCTCTTTTCCCAGCTTCAACTCATTATGCTAATGAAATGTCATCAATTAAGTCTTTCCCCTGATTATTGAATCTGTCAGGTAGTGCTCAGCTAAAAAGCTGCATTCCTTTGCTGTCTTTGTAGAGATGCCATCACAGGTTTTTATGAAATGCTTCTTCCATTAGACATTGTTTGTTCTGCTCTCTCATTATTGTATCATCCCACTGACCTTGAGACAGGTGAATACGGAATGACCAAAATGAGACAGAGACAAGACGATCTGTGGCACTGTGGGTCAAGATAACATTATAGAAGAAAGATAAATACCATTCTTTATTCAAGATTCTTTCATAATTATTAATGGTCTGGTCAAAAATAAATTCAAGGAGAGTGTGTGACATTCAAAAATCTATGCCTATGCTTAGTACTAGCTGGAAGGGAAATAGTTTATCCATTCAAAATTCATATTTTGCTATGGAAGTGATTTCATAGGCATATGGAAGTGGGATTGTATAACAAAGGTATTCCAAATAATTAATGGAGACAGAATAAAGAAATCCACATTAAAAGAAGTATGGTTACATACCATATATTTTGAGGTATGAACTGTCTGTGCATATATTTAGGACTCTCAGTTGCTTGGAATAGCAATATATGGGATTCAGTGTATTGTTCTATATGATGCCAGAGGCTACAGTAAATTCTGATGCATCAGTTACCATGGAGAGAACATAACAAATTACACAGCTGCTTGGAAGTGGGCCTTTGGAGAGGCAGAAGGCGGGCTCTCTGAAGGATTTATCTTCCACTTTTATTTCAGCAGCTGGAACACAGTGAATTCTTTCTGCTGGTTTCCTCTCCAGATTACTTGCAGGTGATCGTAGGTCTTGTCATATACCTGTACATCTCACATGGGTCATGAACTAGGGGAGAAACTATCGTGCTTCACTGGAAATACATGAGAGAATGCCACAATGCAAGTAAACATGCAAAGCAAGCAAAATGTGTGACAAAAGTTTCTGAACTAAAAAATTATCTGTTGAAAACGTCCCTTGAAGGAAATAAGGCTCTAAAAATCACACAAAGGACTGTGTTAATCTGATTTATGAGCTATCTTTCAAANTATATATATATAAAATGTACAAGCTGGATCCAAGAAAGAGACTGCATACTGTAGCAAAAAAATTTGTAAATTATATGAAATTGCTAGAAAAAAATCAAATACAGAGCTAATTGCAAAGAGGTGAGATTCAAGATCTCATCGTAGCTTATGTTTAGTTAGATGATAAAATGACTGGTGAAATGAAATTACAGACTCCAAGTTGTCTGTTACCACACAAGATGTTAGAATCAGTGAGGATAGCTTTTAGAAAATTTCAGGATTCAACACCTTTTAAAATAAGATATAAAACAAGGAAGTCTGGTAACTGTGGGACTTCTCACTCTGTGTGTCATCAGCTTGTGGAACTTACTGTCAGTAAATATTCCAGGGGTCAAGAATATAAAAAACTGTTCAATTAGGTAGGAGATGTCCTTGTGTAGGACAGGTCTCATGCTGGTGCATGAGAGGAGTGCTGCTGGCTGGTGCCTCAAGAGGAGCACCAAATACTGCACCGTGGGAGAAGGCACTCCTAGGAAAGAGTTACTCCTCACCATCTTTCCCTAAACAGCTTTTCCTGTCTCTGTCAGAAATATCACCCTGGGTTAAAAAAGCAGGGCTTTTGGCTTAGAAAAAATCTCCTAAACCCCCAACAAATCCAAAACACAGAAACAATTGAGTTGTTAAAGATACAGTGCTCACCACTGTATTTTCTATCATTCCAATCACTTTAATAGCTAACAATTGTCATCCACAACAGATTCAGATAACTATCAGGTAATAGAGGGTTCTACTTATTGCTGAAATGACTAAAGTTATGCTAAGAGTTTTCTGAAATGCTAAAATTATTGTTAAAATGACTATGAAGTTATTCTTAAAAAACCTACTGTGTAAAAATGGCCCATAGATAAGGAACAAGGGTATAGTATGATTATTTTTGCAGTTGCTAAGATCTAGATTTTTTTCCTATTTTAAATTCTGTTTATGCATTAGTCATGGATTTCTCACTTGAATCACACACATTTTTCTATAGTATCAGCTGGCCTGTGGCAAAGACAATATTTCCAAACAATTGGACTGTATATGACTGCAAATCTCTCCTCAGGCAGGATTGCTTGTTGGAATTTGGAACTGAAATTGGTGTGGAATTATTTCATCTAATGTTCTTTGGAAAGGACAGCAGATATTGTGGACACATTTCACTTACTGAGATTAAGCACCTTGGATGAGACTACAGCATGTCTGCAACATGGGGGCTTGAGACTAAACCTGCTTGATTGTAAACTTCATTACAGATTTAGTTTATAACATTTGTGGAGATATGAAAGTCACATGCTTCATTTTTCTTATTTATTAAGCAAAACAAAGAGTTTTATTAAAGAAAATGCAACATTTTGAATCTCTCACAACCAGAGAGTTCTACTTTGATATGAACTGTATTATTTACTGTAGCCATTACCTTTCTAGAGTTGTGAACACATGAAACTCCCTACCCTCCCAATGCAACCTCTTACGAGGATTATGGAGTAGTTAGGATGTATGTTTCCATACATTATGGAAGCTGTACAGATAGAGGATGACACAACTTCATCAAGTATAATATAAGAGCTATAAGAAAAAAGGAGAATAAAAAATCAGAAAAAAGATTCAGTTACAGCAACTACACAGATGAGGTGTCACAGAGAACTGGTTCTATTTATTTGCATAATTGTTTGATGTTGCTCTGTCGTATCTTTATTTCAGTACGGTTAACATCTCTTCTCCTATACTCCATGCAAAATAAACAAGCCATTTAAAATTATCTGTAAGCCATTCCTGATATTTATTTGAAAGAGTGCTGCTATTATAGGAAGGACTCTCCTTTAGGGAGGAGAATAATAGTTTGCCAGTATAGATAATTGCACACTAACATAATAGGTGGGGATGTGCTTTGGTGCAGTTAGTTTTGTAGTTAAGCTGCATATCAGTGAAAAATATCACAATATTTTCACTTCCCTCTTGTGAGAAATGCAGTTTGCTTTAGTTGAGGTAATTGAAAACAAAACAAAACATCAAAATAACTGGATCTAGTCCTTCATGGGTTTGGCATGAGTATATATTAAAAGATGATATAAAACCTACAAGAAATATTTTGTGAAGCCTAAACTGAGCAAATCAAAGATAAAAAGCAGAGCTTACTAGACTTTTCTATTGTGCCAGAATTTATAGGGCATCTAAAATTATAGCTTTTCAAACTATCAAAAATTTTCAGTAATATTTTTGATTCTGGAATTATTTTCTATAAGATTGGGATTTTTAGTAGTTTCATAGGATTTATTTGACTCATTTCTATTTTTTAGGTGAACCAAGATTTTTAAAAAGCCAAAATATCTGACAGAGTATATGTTATACATTTTAAACAGGAAGAACTCAGCTTGCATTACTCATCCAAATCTCGACCTCATGTCAGTCTGGTGCTAGACTAAGAGGGAGAGAAGAGATGTGATTACATTGAGGTCTCCACCACATATATTTGCTGACTGAAATTGTATACTACTGCCTTCTGTGGCAAATTAATTTTAGATATATATGGGTGAAGCTTACCTGATTTACATAGCACATATATACCCAAGCCTGGGGTAAGTCACTCTGTCTTTATCATGTGAGTTACTCTCATTTCTGTCCATGTAAGTGATTGAACAAGCATTTAAATTTATTACCTTCAAATTCCACTTGGTTTAAAATGCAAGGAGGGCTAGAAAAATCATTATATCTTTCAAATGATTTTTTCCTTTACTGATTTCTGAGGCATCAGAATGAAACAATCAGTCTATTGAAAATCTGTAATACCAGAAACTGATTTTTTCAACCAGTTATTGAGATTCAAAGTCTTGATTTAGTCAAATTATTCTTGTTTCAAAGGGAAAATACATCTAAGGAAAGATGTAAGGACTGCCTCATCTGTCTTTTCAAAAAATATATTTAAGATAAGAGCTGTATTGCCTTGGACACAAAAAGACAAAACAGACAGAAATGTCAGTATGATTGTTTGCACCACAATATCAAAAATAAATGGGAAAGATAGATGTTAGATGGAAGAAGCTGATCCTTCTCTTAGCTCTTGCACTTTATGGTGCAGATGTAGGAACACCCAGGATGAATAATCAGTGCAAGTGAAACCAATTATCATCATCCCAACATTTAGTCAGCTGGCAGTCCATGACATTGCCCGTGTTTAAGGTGAATGAAAGTGTCATAAAAGATGTTTGTCTGTGGTCATGACTTAACAGTGTGCACAGTACATATTGAAACTAATGGCTAACAACACTGTTAGTATTAAAAATACTATCCAGTTTCAGAGACAGGCAGACAAATGATCCTGACCCTTGGAGCAGCCATTTACATGAATATGTAATATAAATCACACAATTGCAGAATCCCAAATTATGCTGAGTTGGAAGGGACCCACAAGGACCACCAAGCCCAAATCCTGGCCCACAGGACCAACCCCCAGAGTCACACCATGTGCCTGAGAGCCATCAAATGCAAAGACAGCAGCTAGGAGAACAAACAGGAAACCTAAAGGTCCCAGGTTTTTATGGTTTATATATGTGTGTACATACCAAAACAAAGAGAATGATAAAGAGGAGAAAGAACTAGCAGTTATCAAAGGAAATTCCTTTTTCTTTTTCATATTTGTTAGATAAAAAGTGACCTGAGGTAAGCTAAAGAATTTCCATTATTGTAAAACACAAGATCAGAATTATTTTGTTTGTGCAGCATAGTTTTTTGAACATAGGATTCTTTTCTAAAATAGATATTTAACAATCATTTTTAAGAAAGATTAAAAATATATATGAATTAGGTTTAAATACAATATAAGCATAAATTTCTTGATGCAACCAGTGCATAAGTAGTGAAAAAGACCGAAACAGTTATAAAGAATCCACTGGCTCATGAAATGTAATGGGTAACCAAGAAACAGTATAAAAGGTAGAATTACACATATGAAAATCTGTAGCACTATTTTCACATGATAGTCATCTTAAGGAAAATATGAATTAAAAAAAAAATATTTCTAAGCAGAATATTATGGATTAAAAAGGAACATCAATTCATCAGCAAAAGGATGAACACTATAGTATTTTATTCATATTCTTTCTTCAAATCTGTTGCAGATTTCAGAGAATACTCCATTATGGATAAAGAGGAATGTAAAATTCTACATTTCTAGTTCAATCTAAACACCAAAATTAAGTACAGGAACTGTACTCTCTATCAAACTTGATGTTCCTGATAACAACTTAATTTGACACTGAACTGTCCAAACTCAGTCTTTTAATCAGGATGCTAGCAAGATATCTCAATAAAAATATCATCAATTTCCCATAATTCTTAACTACTCAGACAAGAATAGGAGACAAAAGCTTTTTTTTTGAAGTGTTATGCATTGCAACTGTTATACTCTTAATTTCCAGGAAAGTCTGGCTATAAACTTATTTAAATTCACTAGATTAGTTAAAAGTGCCATATCTTATTATCTGCATTGTCTTTCATCTTCAACACATAATTAATTGTATGTACTGAAGATGTCTCCTCCTGGCAAAAAGTTTTCTTGCTGCTCTGCAGCATCTGACATACTTCTTTTACATGATTCTTACCCTCATTAGAAATAGCTTTTTACATATTTATTTTAAAAATTATTTTCACTTCAGTTGCATCAATGGTCTTTGAAGTTGGTGGCGGGTTAGGTTTTTTGATTGTTTTATTAGTAGTATTTTGGGGGAAGTAGTGGCTTTTGTTAGGGTTTTGATTATTTTTGATTATTTTTATTTTAATAAACACATTAATAAATTCGTGGGCTTCTGCATTCAACAGTTGACTGTCAAGATGTTTACCTGTCTGAAATGATGTCAGCAATTCAGTACATAATAAAAGGATATGACCAATAATATCTGCTTACTAGTACTGTCATATCTATATACATACGTATATATATATTTAAACATATATATTTTCACACAAACACATTAGGTAGTGGAAACACAAGGGATAGTAAAAAGACCAAAGGGAAAAAATAATGAATGAAGTCACTACATTTCTACAAATGTATGCAAATTTATTGTAAGAAGGTTATGCAATTAATTGAGAAGTGATGATTTCCAGCCTGGTTATTAGGGTTTGAGGAGTGTGGAGGATACAAACCAGTCAAGTTTGATTCTCCAGGTAAGGACAGGTTACAATCAGATGCTGCCAATGGAAGGTGCAGGTCTCCAGGGGACTAGGACAGCCTTATTCCAGACAGGGGGCCAGACCTCGGCAGAGGGGTGGAATTGAGGCTGTGAGGGCTGCTACTTGTGTCAAGGTTTCTAAGAGATCCTAGCGAAAGGACAGCAGTCCTTAGCAGGTAACTGGTAGCTATGGCAACCCAGTTGCAGTGAGATCTAATTGCTAGATAATAGCAATCAGTGACTTTTTTTTTTTTTTTTCAGGAATGAAAACTAAAATCCAAAGATATTGCAGTTACACCTGGCACAGGGAGCACAGAAAGCCACTATCTCAACATGGCAGTACTTGATGCCCATTTCACACAGGTGTTAGTAAATGGTAGGACTTGAGGAAATGGCACAAAGCTGGGTCAGGGGAGATTTAGTTTGGATATCAGAAAAAGATTCTTCACCCAGAGGGTGTTTGGGCACTGGAACAGGCTCGCCAGGGAAGTGGTCACAGCTCCAGGCCTGGCAGAGCTCAAGAAACATTTGGACAATGTTCTCAGGCTCAGGGTGTCACTCTGGGGGTGTCCTGTGCAGGGTCAGTTGGCCTCAATGATCCTTGTGGGTCCCTTCCAACGCAGCTTGTTTTATGACTCAATGATTTTGTGATAGCCTGCAACACAGGAAAATGGAAGAAACAATCCCCAGATGGTTAAAATAATGTTTTCTCTGCTTTACTTAAGGAGAAGTCTTCTTTTCAATATAATCAGGGTGCTACCTAGTATTGAGAGTAATGTCATTTCTTGCAGACCATGTTGCCCTTGAAAAGTTTGTCACATTCAAAAAGGTACGTGCAAACCTGTACATTGTGTCCAGGTGGTATAGGCTGAAAGAAAACACTGGATTAATCTACTCGTGCGGGATAGAAATCATAAAATACCAGCTGAGACTGTATACAAGGATTCATTTTCCAAATGTCCATAATCTAAAATATGCCTTTTGAATTTGCTGGAATTGTGAATTGTGCTGGAATTGTACCTCCCATTTTGTTCTGGAGTCAGGTCTTCTCTTTACAGGTACAGACTTGAAGCCACAATACTACTGACAACTGTGTCTGTGGTGTTTGAAGTCACGTTTTTAATGGTTTGATGATTTGTGATTTGTTGCCTTTTTTTTTTTTTATATATATGTTTATTTTTTGTATTTCTTTTTCTACTGGTAATAATTTTCAGATTGCAGTATGATGTCAAATACTTTGTATTGTAAGCAGCACTCTGCCAAAAGTGAGCAGAATGATTTCTGTAGCTGCTGAAGTTCAGAGAACATATTTTTTAAAATTACTTGAGTTTACTTTAAAAAAAAGAAATATTGGGAGTCTGCACAGGAATAATAAAACACTCTGAAAGTTACTGATATATTTTCTGTAGTGCTTATCCCTGGAGTTGTTGGAAGCTCAACAAATCTGAATCAGTTTTCTTTTCCAAGAAGCAGAAAATTGTTTAAACCTCTGAGGCAACAGATGCATCAGATACTAGAGTAAAAATTAGCACTTTGAATATTAAAAACAAATTAAAAAATCTCAAACAATTCAGTAGGGAAGTCTGACCATATGGAATGATTTTTTTTTTCATTACATATACACTGCAAAATTAAGAAAGGGTCTTGAGTGAGAGAAAGCATTCTGATGGTTTTAGCTGGCTCCAGTATAAACCCAACGTGAAAACATATTTTCAAAGGGCAAAAAATACTGGATAGACAGAGGGGAAGAGAATAAAATGAGTGAAAAGAAGCAAGAGGAACAAACACCAAGGTAATAATACAAGGAGGAAGTGGTTCAGGATGCTGGAGCAGATATTCCCTGCAGCTTGTGGACAAAGGTATGGTCATCTTGAAAATGTAAGAGGAAAGTAGCAACAGAGAGAAACTGTTATGTACTGACTGTAACACTCCACAACCCACTGCACTATAGGAGAGACTGAAATAAAGGACTGAATCTGAACCTGGAAAGGGTGAAGAAAGGTGTTCAATGTTTGTCTTTTTGTTTCCCACTAAAAGCTTTCTGCTTACCTTTGTATCTTCATATGGAAAAGAACTTAAGTTGAAAGTCTCTTGTATTTTACTTACATACTTTCAGCTTTGCCCAAGAGCTTTGGGATCCTATGTTCTGAAATAGAAATACTTGGACAAAAACTTATGTGCCTCTGATTTTTTTTCTTCCAAACACCAAGATAAAAACTACTGAAATTAACATATCTTCAATTCTCCCCCAGGTGTTCTATGGGAGTCTTCCAGAGTTCTATGGGAAGACAGGCTCTGGAAATATGACCTACCCACATCTGAATTTTCCCCAATCAACAAGACCTAATGCCTTGAAGAATAGAGCATCACAAAGACAGTTCTGTAACAGAAAAAATTAAGGAGCTATTCATAATAGCAAACATTAATGAAAGAAGTCAGTTGGCCAGTCTCCCTACATCCCTTTTATATTTACAATTAATACCTTCTCACCAGAATATTTCAGGTCAGAGACCTAACATATGTGAACTGAATTGTTTTCTTAAAATTTTATCTTCTGCAGAAGAAGGCCATGGAATCTATTTCATAACATAGGTAATTAAAATTTAAAGTTTGTCAGTATGAATACCTTTCAATTTTCATTCAATATTAACCCTGCTGGGGGAAAAGACACCCTATAGTTCATGGTATGGAAACAACATTGAATTGTTGAGTGTGGTGCTTTGTATTACACTGAATTTTATTGCAAGAGGACTACCTGCTTATTCCACACGATAAATCCCAAGGAGTGGATCAGAATTATTAAAAACTAATATCTTCCTCAGGTTTTGTATCCTAGATATCATAAGAAATAATATGTAACTTTTTTTTCTGGATGCCAAAGTGATTAATGATTTTATTTCTGGGATGAATATTATAGATGAACAACACCACGATCTTTAGATAAAATGGGGAAAATATAGAAGATGATTAAGGAGTTTAATTTACTAGGCATGTTATAATTGTGTTATGCTAAAATACAGAGAATTACAAGAAAATTTTTATTTTTATCATTAATAATACTTTTGCTTCAGCACATTTACACTAGGAAAACTATCTTTGAGAACAGACGGAGAAAGCTTTATTTCATATTTTTCCATTTCTGTATCTGCCTGTCTCTATATCTGAAATCAGGTTCTCTCTCTGTATTTTTCTCTTCCACTGAATTATAATTTCAGTTTCATATTGGAAAGCTGCCAGTGACAGCATTAGCTTCTATGTGCATGTTTCCTCCTATTATTTTATAGTTTGTTGTTTTAGTTAAAACCAGTGGTGGCCAAGAAGGTTTATTCAGAATTAGACACCCTATGCGATCTAACAAGGTCACACAGGTTCTAATGCAGCAGTCACCAAACACAAAACCCAAACCATTTCCAGCTTACATGGGAGCAGAAGCTGCTTCTGATTTTTCATATAACATGGCTCATACATATAGAGGATCCCTGCTTTTTCTTATTTTTTTCATGTCTACTTTAATAAGTATTCAAAAACTCTTACCCTTCCCCAATGTGTTTTGCAAAATACAAGTATATAAATGAGCTAGACAGGTTAAAAAATACTTCCTTATGATATATTAGGAGCTTACCATTTCATTCTCTTCACATAATCACTATAAGAGAACGCTGAATGTTGCTATAGGCCATGGAGTTACCATTTTTAATGCATACTATGCTGTCTGGTTTTAAGTATGACTCTAGGCTTCAAAGCATGAAAAATGTCAGAAAGGTGGTGACAACAGAGAAATAAAAGTCCAAGGTGTTAGATAAAATATTTCATAGGTTTGGTAAAATGTTTGATAAAGTTGCATTATGTAGAAGTGCTTTTTATTATTATCTTTACTCAAACTGGCTGAATTGCACAAAAATAACCTTATTTCAAAAATATCATGGCAACCGTCAGAAAGTGGTAGATGTTTTCTGGTAGTAAGATTAGCCCAGATAAAATGGGGATTTTGAATAACTGCCATACATGAAGCATTGTTTCCCACTGCGCAAATTTTCATGAATGTTGACACTGTTTAATTTGCATCTTCTTGCACTGGGAATGAGTAGTATTTCATTACACACATAAAAGTCTTGTTTTTGTGGAAAGAGTACCATGCTACTTATAGTGAGACTCCACTCATTTTCCATCTGGCCCTCTATTCACTGGATGCTATTAAAGATACTTTGTCTGAACATTTTCACATGTATTTCCAAATGTAAAAGAAGAGGATGGCTAAATAATTGCTTTTTTAATTGTATCCATGCATATATATGTCAGAAATTGAACAAAATAATACTGCATGCTATTATTATGGGAACACAGTAAAATAGATTCATTTCAAGGAGGGATTTTTTTCTGCATGATCACAGTTTAAGATTTGACATTGCTATTTTGAACGTGATGTTAAGTGAAAGTTGTTTTCCACTTTAGATGTTGCTGCTACACAAATATGACCAGGAAATCTTCTGTTACACCCACACTGAGTTCACAATAACTCTAAGTGTGGCCTAAATGGTTAAACTCTTATAAAAAAAAAGTTGCAGAGATAAGTCCAGGCAGCCATCTCAAAGCACAGGAAGTAAAAAATCTAATGTAGTATGTGTGCCTCACCTTAATCGTACAAAACCCCCTGAGATTTTTTTCTATTTGGAAATAGTATATTCTGCAACATCTAGTCCTATTGATCTTGATTTATCTTGATCAAGATCCTAAATTAATAGAGGCAGATGAAGCAGGAGCATGTCACAGAAACATGTCCTACAGTAAGGAGTGCTAATAAAGTATAACAGTGTGTGATTGTAATAATACATAAATAAATCTATAGGTTTCAGTGTAAAATGAGGAATAAGAACAATACAGAACCTTCTTAGATGCACAAAAACTTCTTGTTCTTATTCCAGTTTGGGAGATAAATACAGAATATTACAGTTTTATACCCAGCATATGATGAAAAGGACAGATCTTTTAAGTGTCCCTCTTCAACAATTAAAAAAAGTAAAGTAAATGCATAAAACTTTCTAAAGTCACAAAAAAGTTTGAAAACAGCTTCTTTTTTCAGCAACTAGAGTCGGAATTCTTTTAAGGATGACGAAACTTTCTTGCCAGAAACTACCTATTAGTGGGTGTAATGATGGCATTCTAGATTGAAAATTAAATTATTAATAGTATATTGAAATTATATAAAAATGTATGGTTATTAACCTAAGGACTGTCTTATTTATCATGTCAATGATGTTTGTATATATTGATGAACTTCATCACATTATAATAAGGGTTATAGAATTTTCAAAACAGGTAATTAAAAGAAAATCTCATTATGTTGGAAGTTCTTCTGTCTTTTTATAACAGCAAGTTCCACATTTGTCATTATTTTGCTTCATTAATTCCACATACTGCTGACATCTAGTGACCAAATAATCCCATCTGCTTTGATATTTCCCTGGTAGAAACAAATATGTATTTGACGATTACACAAAGCTGTTCAGCTGTTTCAAGGTACTTCTATCCATATAAATATCAGTTCTTTAGATTTTGTTAACTTATGTTAACAAAATATGTCCTATAGCTAGAAGACTTGAACTGAAAACAAACCTTCTTTCTCACTCTACACAGTAAATAAAATAAAAATAANCCCCCCTTTTCCCCGGTAAAATGACTTTTCTGAGTAGAAGAGCCAAATTTGTGTCACAGCTCAACTGATGGAGCTAAGCTCCAAGTGGTGTAGACTCCAATGTAGTATGTCGGGCAGGTAGGAAATGCTACTCAGTTCTCTGAAGCTTTTTTGAAAATCTAATAGAAGTCATTGCTGAAACTGGCTAGTGGATCAGCAGATTGTAGCAAAAAAGAGTTCAGAAACAGATCTGATAAAACAGAGATGTTAGCCATACTATTAATTCCTAATTCAGGCTTTAGATAACTCAAGTGTTGAATAGTTAACAATTTTTAGTTGTGGTAGTATCATGATTTTTTTCAGTACAAATTACTTCTAGTTTCATGTTTTGGAATGCTTGACAATTGGGACAACTCTGGAACTGGAAGCTATCTTCTGAGCATTGATAGTAATGTAACTTAAAATGTAGTTGAAGAAGTGTCATAAATGCCCACATTTTCATAGAGCAGAGTAAGAGCAACTGTTTTCTCAGCTGTATTTCTGGAAGTCTGTGTTGGAAAGACTTCAAGACTGAGGAATCTAATAAAAAAAAAGATATATCACCAGTGATGTCACTGTGGATTACTGTTAGGTCACTTTATATCATACTGATTTGAAGAGATGTGTGCTCCCATCTTCTACCTCACTGCTTTCTTTGCATTCTATACTTTATATATCTACATTGGATAAAAATGATAAAAATTATCTTGGATGTAGAAAGGGGATCTTGAACAATGAGAATTCACATTGTCACTAAACACAGAGCTCCAGAGTCACTTTCCTTTGTGCCCCACAAATCTTGCAGCCAGGTGGGTGAATACGATTTTCAAGAAAGGCAAGAATAGAGACTTCAGCTCTGGTTTGTATGGTGTTAGGATTGTATTTAGATCCATTGTGGTTAAGAAGAAAAGAGACTAGAGTTCTCCTTTCTTTGGATGAATGGTTTAGGTTGCAAGTTGGTGCAAAATGGGAACGTAGGTCAGGAGAATTTAGTTTTATTTCAATATCAAGATTACCTATGTGGTGCTCAGCATTTTGAAATTAACTGTAAGTGAGAATCATGGTTCTGCTTCCTCTGTTGACAGAAGTATCATTTCAAAACCATTATTCTCAGCTCTCAGATTTATCAGATACCATTTTATAATTATCATTTATTTCTGTGAAGCTTGCAGTTCTCTCTTCAGCCTATAAATCTTTGGATTCCATCTGTGAAATGCATAATTCTTATGCTCAGAGTTTGGCCCAAATGCATAAAATTTAAATACTACTTCATCTCTGTCCCTTCCCCATACATTCAATTAATCCCATGTATGCATGTCTTAATTTGAAACCGACATTATGACCCTAATACCTGTGAGTCAGTGAAATGAGGAATTGAGAAAAAAATCAGTTTCATGTAAAATGATTGCTTATATTAACATAAACCCTGTTTTTATGTCAATAGGCAATAACAGAGATATTGTCTGCAGTCCAGTAATTATAAAGCCAAGGAAGGAAACTCTTCCCATGAAGAGAATAGGAATTAATCTGTTGCACAATGTTTTTTTACATACATTTGTGTAGAGAAACAGATCTAAGCACGCTTCCTCTCAAATATTCTGAGTATCACTACAGGAAAGGTGTGATCAGAGAAGAGGGTACCATGGAANAAATTAAATTATTAATAGTATATTGAAATTATATAAAAATGTATGGTTATTAACCTAAGGACTGTCTTATTTATCATGTCAATGATGTTTGTATATATTGATGAACTTCATCACATTATAATAAGGGTTATAGAATTTTCAAAACAGGTAATTAAAAGAAAATCTCATTATGTTGGAAGTTCTTCTGTCTTTTTATAACAGCAAGTTCCACATTTGTCATTATTTTGCTTCATTAATTCCACATACTGCTGACATCTAGTGACCAAATAATCCCATCTGCTTTGATATTTCCCTGGTAGAAACAAATATGTATTTGACGATTACACAAAGCTGTTCAGCTGTTTCAAGGTACTTCTATCCATATAAATATCAGTTCTTTAGATTTTGTTAACTTATGTTAACAAAATATGTCCTATAGCTAGAAGACTTGAACTGAAAACAAACCTTCTTTCTCACTCTACACAGTAAATAAAATAAAAATAAAAACTAGCATTGAAAGGCTTAATTTATGTGCATCATAATTTCACCTCAGTGTTTTCTGTGTAGGCTTCTATGTTGATTGTTTTGAGTTCAAGTTTTATTTTTGGATATTACACTAATGTTGGGCTTGTAAATGACTGATGAGAAGGAGGGATAGGATATGACAGATGAAGCCTAA
Source organism: Cisticola juncidis (assembly GCA_013400215.1). Taxonomy (NCBI): domain Eukaryota; kingdom Metazoa; phylum Chordata; class Aves; order Passeriformes; family Cisticolidae; genus Cisticola; species Cisticola juncidis. Next base: position 233,362 of record VXBR01003881.1, on the reverse strand, counting down.
TGAAAGATTTCCTAAGTTTTGATGTAGAAGAATCAATTCCTATTCTGATGAGCACAAATTAAAGACAGTATTCTAAAGGCTAAAGTGTCTATGAAGGGTCAAAATTCTGCATTCTTTTGCATGTGGATTCAGCCCCCCCCCCCCCCCCCCCCCCCCC